>JAAIXI010000248.1:8340402-8459927 GCA_013403645.1 Heliconius nattereri | reverse complement strand
AAAAAAAGTATCCTATGTTCATCCCGGTACCCTCAAGTATCTCTATATGAGTATTTTATCACAATTAAATTAGCGGTTTGGGCCTGATTGCGTAAAAGACAGACAGAAAGACAGAGTTACTTTCGAATTTATAATATAGGTATGGATAATATCATATTTATTATAACTATTTACACCTTTCTGCTATCCTTTATGTATGTAATAAGTTATTTAAATAGTTGCCTGTAAGAAAGTGCTTTTAGTGATAAGGCCCGCCATTGCACTTTTTTATTGTCTTTTTGTAAATATTGTGACTGTATTGTTTATTTGTTTTTTAATGCAACAAAGGATTATTATTATTATTATATACTGGCCCCGGTGTCCCGAAGAGCAGAATAAGTATTAAAAAACCAAAAATAAAGAATGACAGTTAGGCGGTACGAAGTTCGCCGGGTCAGCCAGTAATATCATATTATGAGGATAAATAAAGTAATTTGCAGCGACACATTAATAAATACCACACCGTACCAACGCGGCGATATTACAAGCGAAACTAGAACTTGCAAAGCTCCTTTGGAAATCGGAAAGTTTCGTACTATTTCATACGTATGTACGTACATAAAATAAACAATATATCCCATGTATGTGAACGTACCCTTTATTGTGTTACCGCACATATTTACTTTTGCTAGTGTTTGCGGGGCAACTTATGTGAATTTCACCGGAAGAAAATAACTGTCTCAACTTTAATATAAGGTAAATGAAGTTTATACAGTCAGTTAGGCAGTTTAATATAAGGTAAAAAATGTTAAGGAAGAGTGGATGAGCTCTTTTATTTGGAACGAAACAGCCAAAACATACAGAGTTATAAAAAACCTTATAACTCTGTATGTTTTGGTTTATGAAAGAGAGTATGCAGTGAGGATTTATGACGTAGAATTTGGTTTTTGTTCGTTTTTTCAAAGTGTGTCCAGCAGTGTCAAAACACTCTGTTCTCTATTTTCACCATAAATCAAATTTATCGCAGGGATAAACTTACGTTTCTTGTGAAAAATATAAGTATCTTAAACAGTGATAAATGTATTAATAAGTCTTTATTTTCTATATTACTATACGTTAAAACTATACAAGAATAATTAGGTTCCTGTTTCGTAAGGCTGTATAGTTTTATAGTGTGCTGCTTACACTCGTAAGCGTTGGCAGATACTCACAGCGGGATTTCACAATCAACTGTCTGATCCGCACAATCGCTCTCAAATTTTGAACGATTTCTCTTTACTAAAGACAAGTGAATGGCTTACTTTATAAACGTTGGAATATGTTTTTAAGGTTGGCTGTGGGTTCTTTCCCCACTCGTGGGAATGATATTTAAAACTATCATTCCATAACAACATATCATCGGCTTAAAGAGGAGAACGGAGTGCCTCAACACTAGATTCTCTATGAATAATATCCTGTTATAACGGGAGAAACGTGAATTTTACGTAACTAGGCAAAGTGTGGCGTTGGGTTCCGGAAAGTAGGAAACAGAAATGTGTTAATAGGTAGGTTCCCAGGTTATCTTTGCCTCACTGCTGTGTGCGAGGAACAGTGTAAAGTTAAAACAATATTAATACTATACACAACTATTAAACATGTTCAAATGTAAGAAATTGCAGTTTTTCCTCTCTAGTAATATTTTTAGTTATTCAAAAAATTTTTGGCTTAATTTCTTCCGCAATGCGTAATAAGGTTGAGCAACAATGAACGTAATTAACATGCAATTCCCGTAATCGGACCGTGAAGTTTTTTCCCTCGAATTATGCAAATAAATTGGAAATTCGAGCGGAGACTTATTACTGAAACTTAATTTAACTTTTTTTTCTCTCTTAATATTATATAAGAGAAATTAAAAATTTTGCTTCTTTTAAGTGCTATAAGATTTTAGTAATCCCTGGTAATTTGTTGAAAACTGATTTTTATGTTGCTGAATGAATTTGGAATGTGCTATAGTATAATATTTTAAGATTATTTACATATTTTAAATGGATTTGAGGCTGTCTTGGCTCAATGAGAGACTTTCTAATTGTAAACTTGACGGTTGACAGTTCAACCCCTACTCGTGTGTCGAGTGTCGGGGGAATGACTATTTTTGTCTCCTCGCTCTGGTAAGCAAAATGCAGAATTGAGGTCCACTAATTAACAGCCAATTGTGCGAGCAGTAGGCCTGATATGTTTAATTGTAAATAAGTTAATTTATCTACTTTACAATAATATTGATATATTATTTATATTGAATCATTTCATAAATTATTTCCATTAAATTGAGCACAACATGGAATCAATCAAAAATAATTTATATTGTTATTAATTGCAAATAAATATATTATTTTAAGCATAACTAACTATATTTGTGGAAAGCTGCGCCTATTTATGTGGAAAATAAAACAACTATACGTATTCATACAAGTTAATTTAGTTCTTAATACAGATAACATCGGTCTTCTCTAACTGCATAAAAAATATTATATTGTGTCCCCAGAACAAGTAAATAACTAATTATTTTCCCCAAGTGGCGTTTGCTTCTATACCTCTGCCCAAATCACGTTTCCAAAGACGTTGCCATCAAAATTAAGAAAGTATATGCTTATTTTTTCATAGTTTTACTATTTTTCCCTAGTGGAGTAGCCAGAGAGAATCTAACTTCAAATGCTACAGTATCTGCTTACCTCTTTCACTTCGTTCACTATCATCAGCCTTTTCATACATGTCTTTCGGTGAGACCTTATACTTACCTTCCTCCAGTATTATAAACACTATTGTGTATTCCTCCTCCCCCTCCTCTTCTTGCTTATTCATCTTAACATCATCATATATAATTACATGCTTAATCATCTTAACATCAAATTAATTATCACCGGTTCAAAAAAAAACAAGTACAATCTATTTATACCAGTACTAAAATAACATAAGATTTAAAAGCCAAACGAGGGAAAGGTCGCGACGAGGCAAGAGGCCAACGGGTGATAAAAACGTTGCGGACCTTTGTCTTTATGGGTCACGTGTAGGTGTCGCAGGTCTGAGATTCAATTTGCTGGGATTTGGTTTATACGGACGTTATGTTCAAATGGTTGGAGAGATTTTTGTTATTTATTTTGGTAATTTAAACTTATATTTGTTTTGTTTTTTTTTTTGAATTAGTCTTTATATTATGTCTTTAAGGGATCCTTATTGCGTTCTTCGAATAATATAGCATCGTTCCCTAATTTATTTGATTATTAAATTAGAATAAGTAAATCGATGTGAGTCCATCCAATTCTTCATATCTGCAGGGGAACGGTGTTTATTAACACGAGGTTCCCAGGTTACCTCTACCAACCAATTACTCTTAATTCACAAATCACTTACCTTACTCTTACTCAAGTAATATAATGTGCAAACAGAGAAACTACCAGTGGTATTAAGCTGACTACACACCCGCGTTAATCCGATCCGGCTGTAACTTGTTTCCTCCCGCCGCGAAAAGTTGAGCCATCCGCCGCCCTCTTGATATTAAACCGGTTTAGGGCGGTTTATACTGGCTTTATTATATTAGCGCGTCGGCGCTACGCTTCAGAATTTAGCGGTTTAATTATAAGGTGAGTGGTTATACTGTATTATGTACACTGTGTCTGTGTACCTGTTACTTTGGGGTTTTTTTTTGTGGAATATATATGTGGAGTCTAAGACTGTTGTATGACGGAGAGTGTGAGACGGAGTGATTATGGTTTATTTTTATTAAGTATTTAGGAATATGTGAGAATAAAATGTTTGGAATTTCTAAAGCGCTCTGCTAAGACTTAGCTTTCTAATATATTTTCATATTTTAATTTTTCTGTGTGGTCTAAAAAGATAATTTAATGGCATAACGCTATTCTCCACTTTATGGATATTCTTAGTGTTTTGACAGTTAATTTCATAAATATTATACTACAGGTAGAGGCCGTCGTAGCGTGAGCTTGAAAAATGTTATGGTTTTTGGTTCGATTATTATCCCACTAGGGGGAATGAATTATTTAATATTTTAGTTTCTCGGTGCAATGCGTGGCGTTCAATTATTATCAATTATTAATTATTATACCTCGAGGATTCGGCAGTGGCGAACCGAGTGTCTTAACTGATATATGCAGGATATATCGTGAAGAATAATTAATATCAAAAAAATATATATAATAAAAAAATATAAAAATCTTACCACATGTAATTATATCCTATGTTGGATACATTAACAGATTTGCTTAGTAACCTATAGGTGTGTCGTGAACTTACACCGTCAATTAACCCTCTTAAATCCTCCCCAAATGTAAATCACGTTAAGAATTAACCTCTTGTAATAAACTTTTGGTCGGCGTTTCAAAGCTATTACTAACTTTTACTTCTCTCGCTGTCTTATATCGCTTTAATTCTATATTTTATTGCTTGTGAAATATTTAATATGTCTCTACAATTTGGAAAGGTAACATTCAATTTTATATATTATTTTTTACCTTTAGTATTTCACTTCTATATTTAAAGATATCTAGATTATAATGAACCTTAAAAATCATTGCCTTATATGTTAACCTATAACCACCTACAAATTTAAAAAAAAATATCTCCATTTATACTTATTTTTAATTTTAGGTTTTTTTTTATTATTTTCATATTAAAAGTATAATATAAATATTGGAGAAACTATAAATTCCACTTTCTGTAGAGTCAATGTGCCTAAGCTCATATAAAAGTATGTATATTGTATATTAATATACAAATTTATTTCCATACATTTTGAGATACAATGAGTTGAGTATAAACTTCGCCCTTAAATTTAGTTATGCAATATATTTAGAAGAGGAAAACTGAAAACCCTCTGTAATCTCGAACAGCAGTTTCGCAAGTTGGCGACCACTTATCAAATTGTCCAAGATGGAAACTTGTTTGGAAAGCTTATAATATAGTAGACATATGAGAATGTACCTACTATATTATTATTTTAGTTTTATCTTAAAAATTTTATATATGACTGCTGAACCAGAAGCCATACAGTCGGATTGGAGCAAACATTTTAAAGTTTGCTTTTTTTGCTTGTTTTGATTGTAATACAATTCTCGATTATTTTGGTCAGTTCGTCACCAGTAAATATAAATATGCAGTTTTTTATACTTTTTACACTTATTTTTAAATAATTTTAATGATGAATTTTTAATTTTGTGTACAATTTTAAAGCAATAATTAATAAAGAAAACTCGGACACAAAGAACAAAGTTTAGGGAAAATTAAATTGAAACCAATATATCGAAGCTATACAAACACGAGTCCCCATTGAGCATTGAGTTTTATTCATCGGAACTTTCATTGTACCAAGAATAGGTGTATGCCGTATTCCAATAGAGAAGTAGAATTTTATAACGAAAATATCAATAGTTTTATTACTTCCATTGCAGTTGCTCACAGTTGTAAACAACGTAAAATTTTATTATTATTCTATATCTTAACGACTTATTTTTCTTGTTTCAGGTACTTCAAAAATTCCGGGCTACGTGGCCTCTTGTGTATTGAAATGTCAATATTGATTCGTTGAGAGTTAGTATGTAGCATTGTACACTTATATGATCCAATTGGGTACAGCTTGACTAAAATAATAGCTTTGGTTAAAATTCTACTCGATTTTTTTGTTTTGGGTAAAATATAATCTAGTGTGAAGGCATTCCTTTTTTCACTTTCGAGCAGGAAGTGAAAAAAGCAATGACTTCACACGATCTTCACAGTGAAATCTAATGCCTGCTTGGTCACCAAAGAATAGAAATTAAAATAATTTAAATACAATCAATATTGGGATTCGAATCAACAATTACGGTTCTACGGTTAACTTAAATTCTTTTAATTTTATTTAGAATATTAACGAAATTGCGTTCAGCAAGAATTTATATGAAAAGTTACATCAGTATCTGGCACAAGACTTCTAGTTCCAGATTACATAAATTAAATTAAACGTATCTCGTACATCATGGATTCTTATTAAGCTTCAACATTTTGATTACCAATTATTGATCTAATTAATTTGTTGAGTATATTGCCTATGTAATATTAGACTGAAACTAATAACTAATGACATGTGGTATATGTACTTAATATACGAGGTATATTGCTAGTACTATTTTATATGAAGAAATTTTGAAAAATAAGCAGAGATAATGTTATTTCTACATTAATTACCAACTTAGAGACTGAGGTAGAGTTGGTCCAATCAGAATTCAAATTTGTCTGTCTTTTGTCTTTTTGAACTCAAAATAAAAAAAATGATTTAATATATTTTTTTCTATCATATAAAAAAATCATAGAAATGATTTTATATATTAGTTTGAAATTAATAATATGAGAAATCAATGTCCTAAGTATTATTAGGCAAAATAAACTGGTAAAGTACGAGTTGGACTCGTCCACCGAGGATTCCGTATCAATTTCAGGATGGTAGGGTTACCTAGAAGTGCAACTCTTTTAGAGTTGAGAAACTTAAGTTTCAACGACGATTATGAACTCATTTTATATGTAATAAACTACGAATATGAGTATATGCTTGTAATGACTTTATTCATTTCATCAAATAAATATAAATTTTCACATTTCGAATTTTTCCTTTATTTGTATAGTAAATTCTCACTACATGCCAAATTACATAACCTTACTACTTTTAATTGGCTTCGTGCGATCTCGAGATAAATGGTCTTGACGAACAGACAGATAGATCACAAAGTGATTCTATAATCCTGTTCCGTTTTGTTTTTTAAATACGCAACCCTAAATATTATTACGATAGTAACATCGTTGTCTCAGACAGAGAGTTTTCTTTTTATTTTAATTTATTTCTTTCACATTTTTACACAGTAGAAATTTTCAAACGCACAAACAAAAGAAAAGCGCAAACATAAAGCTCTCGCCATCCATATTATCTCATTTGAGCGAACGACCTCTCTAATGTGGCCCATTACGGGAACTAATGTAAATGTGTTTGTACACCATTTGTTCTACCGGCCGTTTTGTTCCTGCCTTCAATGCTGAACGGCGCACGTTATTAGGCTAAATTCCGTTAAGTGTGTGATAAATGTACTCGTGTACTGTAAATGCTGGAATTGAATAGATAGATCCTATTGTGGTTCCCAAAGGTGAAAAAGATATGAGGAGTTTTAAAATTATATCTTGATATCAAGACATTCAACGTCTTAGTGTAAAAGCAAAATATTCGTTTTCTTATGTATGAACATTTGACAAATTAGTTTGACTTCGCAGTTTTACCACCAGGACGTACTAGCATTATGTTTTTTTTTTTAATAATTTAGTCTCACAAGTAAATATATCTAAACTGCTTCAAATAGCAAAGAAACAGAATACACTGCCCAACATAAATAAATAGTATATTATAAAATTGAACCAATTTATGAACCCATAACCATCGACGTATCGAATTAATCATTTTTGAGAACCAAATCCAGTTTATTAGGTTAAAAACAGCATCAGAACGTGACTGAAAATGTAATTTGACTGGAAAAATGGAAACTTTCCATTGCCTCTCATCTCACTGGAATAAGGAAAATGCAGCCAATACGCAACAGTGTGGGTGCACCCCAGTATCAGCTTGAACCATTTCATCGCATACAACTTAAAGCCATTCGAATCGTTGGGGACTCGATGATCTGTGAAAGGCTTGACACTTTGGCTTTGCGTAGAGATGTCTTCTCGCTGTGCGTACTGTACCGCATTTATCATGGTGAATGTTCTGAGGAGCTGACCTACCGCTGAATTTTCTAACCGCACAGTACGTCACAATCTCAAGTACCATCCACACCATCGCTCGTTTGCTTCATGTTTTCCATAAAATAAACATGATATATTATTTAAAAAACGTAAAGTATTATTAATAGATAGATATTTGAATCTTGTATAAACATAGCTATTACGTATAATGGAAACCTACCCATATAATTTTCTATATTAATTTAAAATCCATGGACACACCTATTCATATCAAAAGCAATTAAGATGCCAACTCGCATACAAACAAAAGAAGGTAATCGCTGGTACAAAGCTCGGCTTACAGTTATTTATCCGAGTTCGGAACAAAGTTTCTAACAAAAAAAAACGGTGACAAGTAAGATCCGTTTTTTATATCCGCCACATAACTTAGCTCTTAAATATGACGGCTAAGTTGCGACTTTACAACTTTCCCAGTGAGATGAGAGGCAATGGAAAGTTTCCATTTTGCCAGTCAAATTATATTTTCAGTCACGTTCTGATGCTGTTTTTAACCTAATAAACTGGATTTGGTTCGCAAAAATGATTAATTCGATACGTCGATGGTTATGGGTTCATAAATTGGTTCAATTTTATAATATACTATTAATTTATATTGGGCAGTGTATTCCGTTTCTTTGCTATTTGAAGCTGCTTAGATATATTTACTTGTGAGGCTAAATTATTAAAAAAAATAAATAATGCTAGTACGTCCTGGTGGTGAAACTGCGAAGTCAAACTAATTTTTCCGGAAGGTCAAACTTCTTCGACAGTCGACTGTCTTTTGAAAACAGCAGTCTATATATATTGATTTTCTTTTTTTTTCCCAATTTTGCCTTGGTATCAGAACGAAGCAGTGAAAATATTAATAAATAATAATTCAGTCAATCCCCCCGAGTGAGGGTCAAGCTTCACGTTAGAGTAACACACTGGCGCCGCTGCTTCAAGTAAATTAACATATTTTTTTATGTATGTACATAGTTTCTCTCAGAAATTGGAATTGGAAGCCGTAACCATCACGTCCAATTTGGTTTTATCATATCAAAGTTCCCTAACAAGTATCGACGATCGATGTTACCTCAAAGTGGGAAATGCGTTACGCACAAGGAGTCAACATACTCGTAAATCGTGACAGGGCGACGTACAAAGTAATAAATCTTACCATTCACTAATACACCGCATTCAAATGTAGCGGGGAAATTCTGTATTCAAGTTGAGATTTGGAATCCGTTTCCGTTGTTGGATTTTGGATGATTCGTAAGAATAGAAAATTTATTATAGGTAGGTACTATAAGTTTATATTTTATTCTCTGTTTAGCTTTTTTTATTAAAAAAATGTCAGGTTATACTTAAAAAACTTAACTTAGCTTCACGCTGTATTCCTAGAGGGGTGGGTAGTCAGAGAGAACGGAGCGCAATACAGAACGGTCTCTGCATACCTCTTTCATATCGTCCATTATCATCAACCTCTTCATAATTGGCGAATATCTGTATTTTTTGTTATAGTACTTACACTATATATTCCTGTATCGTAGGTTCCAATATATAATTCAATGATTTGCACCTATTGTTGACATTCATTTTACAATGAAAATAGAAAATAAATATATTACATATTTTTACTAGTAAAAAGTAAAAATTATGAAGGAACTACAATGGGAACTAACCGAGACCTTTCACCTCAAAAGCTATATGTAACGAATGGCCGGATTTATTTCACGATTCCAAAACAGATGCGATGTTTGGGGTCTTGTGTTGATCAGATTATTCTTATGTTCAACATATATTTTACATAGAAAATCGGCATATTTTGTCACAGTATATAAGTTATACACTTGTACCCCACAAAAGTGGGTGACTTCAAATCCTGAATTTGTCATATTCTTAGATTTTTGCTTCTTCACGCTGCCTTTCCCGTGTAGCAGGATAGGCATAATTGATAGGGATATATGACATAGGGATAGGCTTAACTGATGCTTCACTATGTGTATTATCTGTTTGTATTCAAGACTATTTGTATTGTAGATAGAATGATAATAAAAAGGTGAAATATATAAATTTCAATATTTGTTTTTTAATTACATTTCGGTATATACACTGTCTAGAGATGACCCATTGGTTCCAAGATTAATAATTAACGTAAAGTTCACTTGAATAACTAATTACTGCGCCAAATTAAAATACTGAACTATACAGTGGACGTTTAATAAAGCGGTTCTATTCTTTTCTCTTAATTCGCCTCAACAAAAGATATCTTGACACTTGGAAGTATTGTTTTAATATAACTTATAAAGTGGCTGTCACAGGTGCTCTCAGGAAAAACTTAATCAAGATGTCCTTTCGCATAATGGATATTCCATTTAGCTGCCCTGATGTAATAAAGTTAGTAAATTCAAAACGAGACAACGTTCATCTAAGTGGGGGAACTAAAGATTAAGCTCCAAAGAAAGCTAGAACTTCTAGGAAGCAGTTATATGAAATTAAAATAATTTCAGATAACTAACTGTTTCCGAATTATAATTCGGTTTTACGCTTCAGAATTATATAAAATGTATAAAATGATTAAAAAAAAAATCTAAACATAAACGTAAACGCAATTGACATGGATAATGTATTTCCTTTTTGCTATTTTACAAACTGTTATAGTTCAATATTAATTTCTGAAGTGCTCGTATATATATATATATATATATATCCATACCTATANAACTTTAGGTACTTTTTCTAATGTTAAGAATTTCCTTTAGTTACTTTTACTTCTTTTGTTTGTTCATTTCGGTTACTCAGACATTTTTTCTAATAATAAATCTCCACTTATTATTATTTTTTAACTTATTTTAATTATTTAGGCTTATATTTTCGCGGGCGTAGCCGCGTCCGGGCCCACTAGTATATATATATATGTATGTGTAGATATAGCAAGCAAAAGAAAATCGTAAACATCAACTGAAGTTATGAGTGAATTTCAAAAATTCAGAATGTCAGTCAAAGGAAAAGCTCCACAAAGCTCGAATTTATCACCCATCCAATTAATTAACCAAAAACAACAAAACAAAACTCAGTGGAACTTTGCGAAAGTTTTGACAATTTCGCGATACATTTCCTTTCCATACTTCAGCGTTTCAGCACTTCATAATCGAATCTCACAACTCACCTCCGAAATATAGTTTGGAAACTTGCGCTGTTTTCTGTTTGTTACTCCATTAAATCAAAGTTATACGAGTTGATTTTAACTGATGTGGGTTCCTTTGTGGCTCAGTGGTTATGTTTGTAAATAGTTTTTTGTTTTTCTGCTAAAGCAACGAGTTTGATCCTATTGTATTACAAATGTATAGGTACTTTCTCTCGATAAATGTTTTAGAACCAAATAGTCAATAACTATATACTGAACTCCTCACTGTGAGTACCGTAGAGTCATAATTTATTATAATTTTTTTTTTATTGTTTTAGCTTCACTAGAGACTCGTTGATGCGTATTATAATAATACGCGTTGCCATAGTAGCGTGTAACTTATAACGCTTGCAAAACATGAGTTCTGTACGTAGTAAACGTTTTTCTACAATATAAGGTTTCTTAAAAAAACCAACAAATTTCAACGTCAAATTTTATAAGTTGTACTACTATTTGATCTATAACTCTTTAACGGAACCCTCGACCGGCGTGTCTGACTCGCGCTTGACCGGTTTTAGTATCGGCCGAATTCATTGCATGCAGTCAACGTGACGTGGTAAAAGCCAGTATGAAGTAAATACTGATATTTGTTCAAATTTGGTGCTCAATTTAAATAAAATAATAATATTCAAGTGTAAGTTGTGTTGACGGGTCATACATCTCCCCCTAGAGAACGATTTACAACGCTCTATTAGACTCCGAAACAGACTTCTTGACTCTTTTATGAGAAAGCAATTTATTTATAGTAAGTACTAGAAAATTGCTTGCTTTATATTCATTTACAGTTTTTTTTTGTTGTTATTTAAACTGTACTATGAATAATGTAAGAGTTTTACTTTTCAGTACGTTATTCAATTATGTTCAAAGCGAACTGTTGTTGCAAAAATTATTGTAAGGTTAGTCAGGTGATGGAAAATTAAATTAAATTTTAAATGTGTGTGTGGACCAAGACAAAAGCCCGACGTTGAGTTTCGCCACTCAATACTTAACGCCTCGAAAAATTCGGCAGAAAATAGGGAACAGAAGAACAGAAGCTGTTTATTATTATCGATAATGGCTACTTTTGTTAATAATAATAATGGTTGTTTTTTTGTTCTACAACACTGA
The DNA here is from genome assembly GCA_013403645.1 of Heliconius nattereri. Classification (NCBI taxonomy): domain Eukaryota; kingdom Metazoa; phylum Arthropoda; class Insecta; order Lepidoptera; family Nymphalidae; genus Heliconius; species Heliconius nattereri. The sequence continues at coordinate 8,447,884 of JAAIXI010000248.1, read as the reverse complement.
TTTTTACAATAATATGTTGTAATATAAAAATATATAATTTCGTGGTGAATTCACAAATAAACACATTTCTCGTATGTAAAGCTTACTTTGATAAATTTGTAGATAAATCTCAATCGTTTATTATCATTTCAACATCCGCCATTTTACAGACTATCATACTGTTTAGATTTGCTGTGAATTTCAATTTCTATATGTACACATTTACATAAGTAACAATATATTATGTATGTAGTTAAAATAGCCTAAAAATTATATTTTTTTGTTAAACATAACATAAAAACATTTCTTTTATAACAAAAACCTATCGTAAAGGTACTCGCTATTAACTAGATGTGTATAAAAATAAAGTTATATCTAAATATTATTTATATTATAAAGCTGTCCAGAGTAAATTTCGAATTTAGTATAGTATAACCCCTAATTTCTTATGCGATTGTTTCGGGCTCGTATTTCGCTCACAAATACGTACTACAACCATACAATAGACATTTCGTAGGAACTTCCTCTCACACGCCCCACACCCATGAAATGGCCTACCTAAAGCATTGTTTCCGGGTCGATACGACATGGGTACCTTCAAATCACATCTACCTCCACTTTGAAGGCTGGCAATGCACCTGTAGGTCCTCTGGTATTATATATCTATCTATCTGGTAATATATACTCATCAGGTGACCCATAAGGTTTTTTGCTTTGCCTTTTCCATAAAAAATACGATATCTATAGCTAGCGCAGAGAGTCGAGAACGGAGTGGTGGACAAAATTTTCTTTACTTTTCCCAAAAAATAAGTTGAGATTCAAAGAATATTATTCGTCCAATCCCTTGTACGGCAAACGGCATTCAGATCTCCTCGTGAATAATATACAGCTTTGACGCGGATTTAGCAACGTCACTGCTACAAATAGACGACACAAGTTATGACCCTCTGGCCCTGTCCATTGTTTGAGCTGTATGTCGTTTTTTATTGCGTTTTTTTTTAAAATATTTTGGTAGAGTTTTCTTCTCATGAGAACCGACAGGTGAAAGAAATTTCCTACTTAGCCTGCAATTTGTTTTGTACTAGGTGCTATAAAGTTTAGCTGGTACAGTAAATAATGAATGTAAGCTTCGTTGTAGGTGGTTATTAGGTGATGGCACATTGGCACATTGGTGAAATCTTGTATTTATATTTGATAATATTAAAAACCCCCAAAACAAAACTGTAAAAACAAATAACTACTCTAAAAATGCTGAGAATCTTGAAACTATTAAATATATTTTTGAATCATAGCTAGAGAAACTGTAGATTAAGTCACATTTCAAATAAAAACAAAACTAAATCAAAATCGGTTAATCCGTTTAGGTGCTACGGTGTCACAGACAATAATACAGATCCATATATACACAGAGATGACAATGAATAATACTGTAGTGTTTAAAATAATATTTAATATGTCTAGACAAAATAAATAGTATTACTGTGTAAGAAACGTGAAAATCGGAAATGTTTTTATGTTTTTAAATCATAGAGATTTTTTTTCTGCTACACAAGAAAAGTGTTACACAAATAATTACGTAGTTTTTCCCTTTTACCTTTTGCTTCCATTAGGATTTTCGCTAGTATTGCCTTTGAAGAGCTTTCTATAATACTTTTACTAAAATATCGTCACTACAAGGGTCACTTTTGGATATTTAAGTGGATGTTAAATTTACTTTGGACAAGGTGTGCTTAGGATTTGTTCTCTAAATAGATGTCAAATATTTTCTTGACAATTTCTTGTGAATTTTATTCTTATTTACACGACTTTTCGTACTTTTCTCAGTACGTTTATTAAAAAAAAATCATATTTTGGGAAAAATATTATACTATGCGATCAACGAATACAGGTGTACCTATATACTTTTATAAAACTATCAGCCAACTATACAATACAATACCCCGTGTTAATATTGTTTCTCATGTATAATGTATGTATAATAATCCATATAATAATTTAAATTACAACATTCAACTTGGTTATTAAATTCTCAACGTCTTTAGGTATGTTGAATGTTTTTTGTTTCAGCTTCATTCTTAGCAGAGCAGAGTTTGCAGAGACAATCGAGTGTCAAGATTCTCCAATTTAAACTTTTCGCTCGAATTTGAGAATTCAACGGGGGCCGGAAATCAACGCTACATTTTAGAAAAAAATAGCTTATTTTAAAACCATTCAACCTAGCTGATACCGATCAATACATTTATCTCGTTACATTTCTATTCAGATTTGAATGTTTCAATCTCCTTTCACGCTATTATAATCATCTTGTGAAGAGTTTGCAGAAGTTTTTCCTATTTTGGCAAATCTGTGTTTTATTAGGATCGACTCGTCTCTGAGCATTAAACTCTTACTAGAGTAGTAAAAAACTTTTTATTCGAGGGTACGAAGTTGGAACATAATTTAGGTAAGTAGGGGTGGGCTCTTCAGGAAAAGTGCTTTAAAGCGTTGTTTACACATGCATAATATACTATTTATTTTATTTTTGCACAAAACTTTCCTCGTTTTTGGTCAGTGTAAATATTTTAGTAACATTTTTTTCTATTGTCACTTTTCCTAAATAAGTGTTAAGATTGCTAAGATCTCAAGATTGCGTGAAGGTAACGGTGAAACTAGTATCGAATAATTAAGTCTATGGTGTCTGGAAGCACAGAAAATATCAAGCTTACGAGTATAAAGCAAAACGATTAAACATTTATGCGTCGATTTTGGTGCATTTTGTATGGTACTTCCCGTGGACCTACAATTATAAAATTTGACGAGATACCACAGCGTGGAAATAAAAATAATATATATTTCATTTCCTTGAGTAGGCGATTATTTTCATAAATCATTAATATGATTAACATGTTATATTAAAAAATGTATACAAAATTTATTTTATACAAATATACCATAATTTAACTAATATATTCTCTACCTTACCCATTATAAGAAATACTTCCAGGAAATCGATAGATCATCGTAAATTCCGCGCAGTGGGCTCACTCGCTTGTTTATTCACGTGGAGAAAATTATGAGCGATAGCCCCTGAAGTTTGACGGAAACGACTTTTTAATGACCCATCGACCCTAATAACATTTTTATTTTGATTAACGTATAAAATTTGTAAATTTCATCGAAGTGGGCCCGGTTTATTGAAATGTTCTTATCTCAGTAATTTACATTTCGATAATTTTAAGTAACATCTAGTATTAGTGCATCTAAAATAAGCTTATTTCGTTTACCTTACCGAACTAGTTATACATATATTTAGCGAAGAAGCCGTTGTAGTGTTAGGGCACAAGCGTGCGACTGTAAACGTGACTGTTGTGGACTCGATTCCCACTCGGGGAAATTAAATATTTAATATTATCATTTCCTTGCTATGGCAACAAAGTAAAGCGCGGCCTTGAATTCCGCCACTCAACACGAAATGCTTTAAGAAATTGGCAGAAGCTGGGAACGTAAGTGTCTCTATGGAAACGGAGTGTCTTACACTAGGTTCCCGGGTTCCCACTGCCTACCCTAAGTAGTTTGCGTAAGTAGAATACAGCGTGAAGCAAAAATAAATAAAAATATTATATAATGTAAGCACATTTCCATAGATGAGAATTGAATACACATCCAAAGCATATAATTACACAATTTTTACTAATTATTATTTAGCTTTAGAGCCAGAACAAAGTTATTTTCAAACCGACCTATAAAAAAGGAACCAGTAATAACCCTTAAAAGTGAAAAGTGCTTTTATTATTACCAACGAAGTATTTTCAATACTTGACATAGCTTCGAAGGGATACCTCGAAATTATTTCAATTAGTATTAAAAATACAGTCAAAAGGAATAAGCATGCAAATTGGTGCTCGATCAATTTGCTCCTCCTTTAGAGTTCGAATTCCAAAGCTCTCTAAGGACAGTTTCTATGGCGCTAAATAAATAACAAATATTTTGATGGCTTCATAAAATATTACTCGGTGTTACTTATATATAAGTCTCTTGGAAAGGAAAGGAAAACCAATAAGCGAAGAAAAAGGCTATGAGTGAAATTTTTTTTATTCAATATCTGTACAGAAGTGATTTCCCCAAACACTATATTCCTCAATAAATAATTCCTTTCTCCACTTTACTTACATTTATATCCTTATAATGTGCCATGTATAATGACACCCATTACTGCATTTTGTCTTATAAAAAAAAGTCGAAAAAAACAACAAATATACGATTTTTTTTCCTTTAACCTTAATTTGATCTCCAATTTAATAATTATTTACGCATTCAGTAATATAACTCCGAAACAGGCCTCGAGCGCTCTTAATGTTTTAATGAGTTTTTTTCTACGGTATGCGTGGCCTAACTGACGGCAGATTTACGTTACGGGGCAGACGCGACATTCCAGTAAATCTTCGAATTTTCGTTTACAATTTACAATGTGCTAGGAGGTTACGGCTACGGGTACGGTCTTGGAATCTATTTACGTGTATTTACGTACATATTATATATACTTATAAAAAAATATTAAAACGGGAAAAAACTAGAGTATCCATTGTATGTCTTAAAAGCAACGCAAACAAAGTCGCGGTTGACAACTAGTTGATATATTAAAGTAAATTTACAATCGTATATTTCTCTGTTTTTATTTTCTTATAGGCTTTTGTTTATGTTCTACATTTTTTTGTTAATAATTTCTAAAATACAATATATGTATGTGCGTTGTTTTTATTGGTAAATGTTGTTAGGAAAAGATAACATATTTTAACATAATTTTTATAATTTTATTAGTATGTACATATTAAATCACAAAAAATTAATCCCGGCTATTGCCAGAGTCTGCCTTCCTAGGTTGAGTAGGAAGGCAGACCCTGGCAATAGCCGGGATTAATGCCAGGAGGAAGAAGAAAGACATTAAATCATAAAAATTTCTTTACATCACCTTTTCCTAGTATATTAGTTTTATTTATAATCACGTCGCTATTATGAAAGTTCGATACCAGTGAATTACAATGTTTAGTGTGAGGAGCTTTGCGAAATTTATTTCGTTCAATCCCGAGGCTTTGCCGCCAACTTGTTGGAAATAATTAAATTCCGCCCTTCTATTACCAATTTATTTATTGACGGAAGTTTTATTGCCTTGTTTTTTTTTGGTTTGTTTGTACGAAAAGTTGTATAGGTTTTATGATATCTTTTATAAATATTTTTTTATTCATTATTTTAGGTTAAGCGTTTTCTCAATTTTTTAATTATTATACAATAAATTATAATATTATTTTTAGCTATTTATTTCCTTCTTTTAATATATTTCACCAGTCTGAAATACTACAACCTAAGTGAATAAATATTCAACGATAACGTAATAGAAAAATTAAGAAATTACATTGAAACCGACATATTTATATATTTTCGATATTATTTTCACATAAACAGGGTAGGTATCCTATATAAGAATTAATTGTGACAGACGTCTCAAAACAAATGAATTAATACGGAACCTCTTAGGGTCGTTTTCATTGAAATAAGTCGATACACCGGGTCGTCGTATGTGGAATGATATGTTATTTCCTATGGGAGCCCCGGCCGTGACCTTAATGGGGTCACATCATAAATCAATGGAAAAATAGCTTTGTTCACGAGTCATTTACTCGCATTAGTTTAGTGAATAGCTCCCTGCTAAGCTAGTGTTTGCATGTGAAAGTGCTCTCGTTGAATTGTTTGTTTTTCCTTTTTTTTAGTAAGCTAGTAAATTGGCGCCCTAATCAGTTTAAAGTACCTACTCTGTCTGTTTTCATGAATGACGAAAATCTAGAAATAGACACATAAATAAACCGTACCGTTTTCTTTCTTCCATCGAGGATAGCGTGAAAAAACATAAGGAAAAATCTCCATGCGTATATATGTTTCTATATTATAAATCATTTTTTTATGGACACAATCTTGTTTTTTTTTGTGATTTTTTGAGTTCTGATTTCTTTTCTATATATACAAGAAATAAATTGAGTTTGAAAATTAAATAAAAGTGATAAGCAGCAGTTAAAATACTGCAACAATTAATCAAATACAAAAGTGCATGTTTATGTTTTTTTTTAGCTCTTAGTAAATTATATTTATCATACACATTTTCCTAAGTTGGAATTGAACTTACATCTACTATATAATTATTCAGAATCTTCAACAGCTCCACACTCTAGTCCTAAGATACTTTCCATAAAATTTTCGAGACATTGTGTGGAGAGTAGATAGTGGTAATACTCAACTGTTCCCTTTACCACCACCACAGAGAAATAATTTAATTATATAAAAAAATTATAAATATTCCCAGTACTGGAATCGAACCCAACATTGCGTTTACAATGAGACCCCATTGCGTCACACAATGGATTTTAATAATTTAATTAAATTTACAATAGAAATTTTAAATGTCAGAACATTTTCATACAATAATATAAACTATACAGACGTTTGCATTAAACCCCGAGACACAAAAGACAATAATAAAACATTACACAAGGTCTATGGTCTAAGGAAGCGCTAAATTTATATTCGCCGTACGTACACTCCGAACTAAAAACAAAAGGCCGTTTTGTTAAGGGCTTTGCAAAATGAATAGTTAATTTCTTGAGACGTGAAGCAATGCTTTTTTTTTCCTTTCCCCTTACTTCGCCTTTGTATATTTGCTCTCGAAATATTTGTATTTGTGTCATCTATTATGATTAAATTTTGTCTTTAAAATTTAGATTTATTATTTCGTTAGCTTGGCGGTTGATTTGGATTCTTTGTTGATTAATATTTTATTTCTTTTTGTTTCAGGTGGTTATAACCGGCGTTAACATTCTACGATAATATAGGAAATCGATATAGGAAGATATAAATAATATAGGAAGGAATATAGGAAGTACGCACTGATATCACGTGAATTTTTGACTTCTCTACATCTGTAATATTTTTTTTTTTTTTGTGTACCTGTCATTTATATAAATGTTGAGAAAATCTAATGATATTAGGTACGCTCTTTCTGTTAACTTTGCGTCCATTGAATGTCATATTTAATTGGGCTATTTTTTAAAAGAAATTATAATTCACAATCATTCCACTCGATAAAATTTTATGCAAGATTCGTATATCTCTGATTAGACTTTATATGCAGAGAAAGTAGTCAATAGAGTAGCGTATCACTAATATCTCTATTTTTTTAATTATAAAATATTTATTCTCAGAAATAAAATACAGTATAATTATAAATCCATTTAATTTAACAATCCTCATTATCGAAAAAATAATATGAAAATTTTGATCAGCACACGCCAAGCTGTGTTGTTACCACAAAAGGAGTAGTGTTACAACAATTATGTGTATTCCCATTATATCAGAAGGGGACTGGTTAGATTTCGTAGGGCGCAAATTGTACCCCGAGGGATTGACGTATATAATCAATGTTGAGAATTATAGTGGTTGAAGGGTTAGGTTAGGGCCTGGGGGTGGTTTTGGTCGCACGTTCGGTTCGTGGGACGTGTGGATGTCACCGTCACACTAATGGTCACAGATTTGATTGTTTTGGTATTAATTGATTGTTTGTTTTGTTTTATATGTAAGTATGTACTGTAATCTATATATTATTATATATATAAAAGGACTTGTCCGCACCGACTGAGGTAAGACGTACGCACAGCCGTAACCGTTGTACGTAAAAACGTGACATGTGGACAGGTGTTAACTTTCGTAATCTGGATATCCACTAAGAAGGGATTTTGAAAAATTTTAACCCTAAAGGGGTTAAGTAGGAGTTCAAAGTTTGTATGGAAAAAAAATTAAATCGGCACCGATTTTTATAAAATTTGAAATTCAGTCTCTTAAACGTATTTAATTAAACACATGTTTCATGGTTTTCTAGAATTCTGCCCCTAAGGGTGCAAATAAGGAGTTAAAACTTTGTATGGAAACATCTTTAAAACGCGACAGATTATTATAAAATTTGAAATTTAGACTCTTAAAAATATTTAATGGAAAATGTGTTTCATGGTTTTCTAGAATTCTCTCCCTAAGGGTGTAAATAAGGGGTTGAAAGTTTGTATGGAAAATCTTTAAATCGCCACCGATTCTTAAACCACCGACTCTTTTACACTCTTAAAAATATTTTATTGCACACATGTTTCGTGGCTTATTAGAATTCACCCCTAAGTAAGCAATCGAAGATGCGCGCGTCCGCTAGTTACAAATAAGGTAATGTGTTAAAGTTTCTGAGTGTACGCGTGATGGTTGTAGGTTCGATTACAGTTCGAAGAATATTGTTTTTAAATTTTAAATACTAGATATAAGCAATCCACGAACATTGTATTGTAAACTCTGAATAAATTGAAGAAATAATATTAAAATGAAACACATACTACTTTTAGAACTTTATAGCTACGGTGAGTTGCTTAGTGGTTTTGGTTCTCTACATATAAGAGTATGAAGTGTATTTTAAATGCATTGCATTTTAAATCACAGAACCCTACAAAAATAAAATATATAACCATCCGTTCGAGCACGCTGAGGCAACAGCAACAGACTATAAACGTGATTCAAATAGAGTACATGATTCAAATAGTTCAAATACAGTACTTATACGTCAAATTAATATATAATTATCTATGTCTTACAGTCCAGTTAAACAAAGCGAAAAAGTTACGGGCGACGACTAGTTAAATATAAAATAATAAAAATTTAATATGCTTAGGTGCTATGTTCAAAAGGCACTTGCACTCTCCTACTGGCGCACCGCTGTAGCAGATGCGATTCATTAACGCAATTACCTACGGTTTATTGCTGGGAGCTTTATTTTCTCTTATATCATTACGTTTTTTTCCAAGCGAAGTCATTTATTTTAATAAGAAGATCTAACGACACAAACGTTTTATGTGAATGAGGTTAAATTAAATACTATATTTTTATTAAGACTTTTAATATGTTCATATACCTTTTGAAGATTCTGTAAGCGAGATCATGTTTGTCTATCTGTCCGTCTATATGTTATTACCAATTTATATTTTTATTTACTCTTATATATTTTATTATTTTTATATTTATTGTACGAATGTATATGTATGTATTTTCGGTGTAGGTAGTTCTGTAATTTTTATAAATTATCAACTGTCTAAAGGTAACTTTGAATCGATCTTACTATTAAATAATTGAACCATATAATTAGTGTGTACATTTATCAAAACTTGAGAATAACACATAGAAATTAATATCATATCTATAGGAAATAATACAACAATGGGATTTTTGCTATATACAAGAAATTTTGCTAGAAAAACGAAGACTTCCCGTGGGATTGTGGAAGAATTTTCTTTCCAAATTCCCCTAATATGTGAAGATCGATGGCTGAACTTTTATCTGATAGGACATGATTGACGTGAATTATTGTTTTCCTCTTATCTTATGGAAATCGAATGGTTAGGAAAGAAGGAATGTAGTATTTTATAAGAGTGAATGTATTGAAAGTATTGCATTATCTACTAAAAATAATCGTATTTATTAATCCTTATTCCATATTGGTCTGAGTTTGTAAAAGCTAAAAAAGCTAAGCTGTGAAGCTACACTTATCGATGAACACGTAGAGATACCCAAAACCACTGGAAACCCTAAATCTGTATATCACAAAAAAATCCCCAAATTTCATTAGTATCGCCTCTAAAATGTAATTATCTCGAAACGAGTACCACTATATTAAAATGAAGCCGTAGAAAAACTGATTAACGTAACGTGAACCGCCCTTAGTAAGAATCACTACGAACTCTATCGAGACCGCGAAATTTCATCCCCTGAACGCTGTCTGCATCATTAGGGGTGAGAGAACTGAGTTTTAGTTACGTATATAATATTGTCGATAAAATATTTTAAAAATCTTTCTGAATATTTAATATTTAATATAATATTGATTTAAATGAGAAACTGTTTGTGTGGTTAGAATAATTAAAAACCGGCCAAGTGCTCGCTAGACTCGCCCACGGAGGGTTCCGTGTCAAGCTTTTATTATATATAGGTAAATTTCTAATCTAAAAAAAATCTTATCTCTATTAAACATATGGTAATGAATTTTAATTTAATAATAGCTTAAAATATATCGACAGGGCAAAGCTGTTTGCTAAAACATCCCTAATAATAATATCATACAACATTGCCGAGAGCGGTCGTCTCATATTTCTTACATCATTAAGCCAACGCACACCTTTATATGTCAGCACAAGGTGTCTTATGAAAACTGAATAAATTGTACTGAGTTTCCGGTGAGGTAATGACTGTTTGTACCCGAGACAGTTTTGTTGAACGACTTTTCGTGTTAAATACGTTGTATTACATTATATTCTTAGGGTAATGTTTACTCGCGTATAATTTCCGTAGAATTTTCCAGGCATAAAATATTAAATATTAAATTTCCTCTAAAGGAAACGGAAATCACAACCGTCCTGGTTGTAATCGCATACTAATGCCACTACGCTACGACGACCTTAGCGAAACAAGTAATATATATATGCGTGTGTTACACATATATGCTTGATATATGGTACTTTAGTGTAAATTCTTGAATACATAGTTATGAATAGGTATTGTATATGTAAGAAAGTCTTTTTTATCTTATCCCTCATATGAAGCGGGGCAAACAAAGAGACAGAGACACAAAGAGGGGAGAAAGAAAGTCATAAATTATTTTTTCCTCCCGTTTTAGCCTAAAAGGAGAGAGACGAGTTGGATAACCGAATTAGGTCTAAAATGCTGTGAATGAGGCGGAACAAAATTTTTTCAAATTATATTGGTAAAACAAAAATATTTAAGACGTAAATATTTTCCGTAAGGTATTGGAACCAATATTGTATCAAATAGTATTGTAATATTATATACAATATTGAGATTGAGTATGGATGGTAGAGTATTGTATCAAATTCCCGCTATGAACAATAATGATATAATGTGTTGAAGAAACACAAAACACTACGTTGCATAAGAAAATAAGAATTTAAATAATTCCGTTTCGCCTTTCTAACTCAATACCTGCAATGTCGTACGTAAACCGGAGGCGCACGTATCTGCTGGAACAATATTTCTAAATAAAATACCTTATTGAAAACTGACAAAAGGTTTTCATTCACAAGAGTCAATTTTATGTTTGACTTGACTTTATTTTTTAAATGCTTAATATACTTATTGATGCAATCTCATAGTACTCAAAGAGTCTAAAGTTAATTAAAGTTTAACTGATATCATAATATCATTAAATTTCTTCATTAGTTTAATAAATACTTTGGACAATTTCTACACAAAGTTCAAGCACATTCCCACATACACAAATACAGTGACGCTAATGTTTGAACATATTAACATTATACCTCTTATCGTACACGAGAAGTGTTCAAAAAGAAATACACCCAAGATAAGAAGATCATATAATGATAATAATGTTAACGAAAATCGCTCCACAAATTACTTTACACCACGTGGTGAATCGAAAAAAAGCCACCTACCGCCCCAGTATCGCCCGCATTATATTTAAGTGGGTAGTTTGCGCGAAAAACATCGCATTGTTGTTCAAATTGAAAATAAACTCGCCCCTTCAGATATATCGCGCTTTTATATTCAAAGAAAATAAAATTTCCGCTCTCCAGAGCATTCGGATGGCGTGGCGTGGCGTAGCGTCGCTGACCGAATTCGTGCTGCGAGGGGATGGTAGATGCGGGTCGGTTTTTTTTGTATGTGTTGTTTTTTTCTTTTTTGTTTTTTGGTTAGTCTCTTTTTTTTATATTATATTGGTGTCAGCTATGTTTTGGTTCGCTAATTAACTGGCAACAATAAGTATTATGTTACCTAATTATAACAATATATTTAACTAGTGGGCGCGCGCAGCTTCGCTTACTTATTTGGACCCTTAGAGGTGAATTCTAATAAACCATGAAACATGTGTTCAATGAAATATTTTTAAGAGTCTAAGTTTAAAATTTTATAAAAATCGGTGCCAATTTAATTTTTTTTTCATACAAATTTTCAACCCTTATTTCACCCCTTTAGGGTTAACATTTTTCAAAATCCCTTCTTAGTGGATGTCCAAAGTACGAAAGTAAACATCTGTCTAAATTTCACGTTTCTAGGCACAGCGGTTACGGCTGTGCGCGCGTCTTACCTCAGTCAGTGAGGACAAGTCCTTTTATATATATAGATTAGCTCAATGCGAGAGCATGTGGCTGTAAACAATGATTAAAATCAATAATTTTTATCGTTTATGTACCCAAAGGGTGATTGGCGTCGTAATATTAAGACACTGATCGTTGATAATACATTTTCCAGTTAAAGTTAGGTCTAAGAAACGTAGTCGATTGTATATTGCTCTAATTGACAGCTTGAGCGAATACCACTTAGCAAACGCTGGGGTGATTTTTCGTAGTATCGTGGTTTCTAATACATTTAAATATCCATGCAAACATATTACACGATGGTAGTGTATTTAAAACCTACTTAGGCTAACTCTTCAGGGTTATTTTTGTCGTCACTGCTTTTGTAGGACATTTATTAAATAAAATAATATTGAAAAAAAAAGTGATATTACGTTTCAATTTTGTTATATTTGAATTCGGAATATAATATAGAATTTGTTATTTATTAATAAATATTTAATATATAAATAAAAATACAAATGTAAATAAAGGAAGATTTTTCGAATGATATTGCCTCCAGCAAAGATGTACTTTAAAGTGGCATTTCACTCAATCTGTCAATTATTGCTACCTCTTGGCTTTCCATTGTTTTGAACGTAACGCATTTACAATTTAATAGTTTTTCTTTTCTTTTTCGTGAACTTTGAACATTTGAAAATATTTAGGTAAGCTTCAGAAAGCTGTCGTGACGCAGAGGTACAAGGGAGTAATAGGGAAAACTATTTAATATTTTTATTTTCTCGCTCCACTAACGAGGCAAAACGCCGTTATGAGTTCCACTACTCAAAATGCATTGCCCGAAGATTACGACGGAACGGCGTATTAACGCTAGGTTCCCAGCTTCCGTCTGCCTATTCTGCTATATGAGGGAGAGCATAAAGCTGAAGGGAAAATAAGTATAAAAAATTACAAAGACAGAGAATTCAGTGAATTTTCTATTACTGTAGAGGAGGAAACTAATGCTAGATTGGATTGAAGAAGAAAATTTATGAAGTTTCCTTAATTTCATTTTCTTTTATTTATTGTAAGATAGGCACTCATTGAAAGCAAAAAGAAATGGAGCTATTTAGACATCAACACTGTTATTTGCTGTATAAACGTATATATATATCTTGGAACAAAAATCTATAACAGTTAAAAGATAATACATTTTTAGAATAATGGTCGTCACGACTGAATTGTTGCGACAATTTGCATTTTCATTGTTGAAAAAGCGTTTAAAATCCTACCATTAGTCGTTGGTAGTTAGATTGGGCTGGGCGTTAACAATTTATACGTAACACTAGTTGCACCACGTAACATCACTTGCGTACACTGTTTAAACGCAAAAACACACAATTTTGGGGAAATCCCCTCTCAATACTCTACTACACTCCCCAAGGCACTGTACATCCCAAATTTTAGCTTTCTCTCACTTCGCAAATGTGGTTGTGCGTTGTCTGTTGAGTTCCACCACTCAACACGCAATGCCTCTAGGATTAGGCGGAAAGTGTCTTAAGGCTTGAACGAAGTGTCTTTAAACTAGGTCCCCAAGTTCCCTCTACCTACCATGCTATGCGCTGGGTACAAGGTGAAGTCAAAAACATATAATATAATATATAGAATACATATATGTATATATGTTTTGAATGGAATTTAGTAGTGTGATATTCTCATAGCATAATTGTAGAGGCCATAGTGGCTGTGACATTTTTATACGTGAAAATGTACGTGATATTCCACACAATGCCTGCTCGGAATATCTTTTTAGAGACAATTTATGTTTGTTAATGCTTTATATATGAGTGTTTTTAAACTATTTTATATATACCTAGAGTCAAATACTCTGTTTGAGTGGAAAGGCTTTTATGTGTATGACATTAATTTTTTTGAAATATATTTTATTTTATTGCATTATGAATGCTATAGATGCAGTATAGAATTTAAAATTGCAAAGCCTCTAAAGAAATATTTCATTACAAAAACAAATATTTGTAAAATATTTCAAAGATATTTTTTAATGAATACGCTATGTGATTTATAAATATTATATTCATCCCGCAGGGTACGAAAAGGGAACCTATTCCTCCGTTCGCGACTTTTCGCCATTTTTTTGAGGGATTACGTGTTGAGGGGCGGAACTCAACACCGTGCTATGATTGTTACCAGAATGAGGACATGAAAATATTAAAATATAATGAATTCTTCGTGAGTGGGAATCGAACTCCCAACCATCGTGTTTACAATCATACACTTATGCCACATTACACATTTTAATTGAAACTCATTCATTATATTCAACATTTATTATTTCTGCTGCGGCGTGAAATTCAGTGATTGAACATGAAATATTTCAAAAAATGTCGAAAAGTGGGGAACTAAAAAAACCTCACACTGTGTAACATATGTCTACCCCGCTATATTCGGGATACGGCGTGAACCTAAAAAAGTTTGCTTTTCTACTACAAAAAAACACATGTTTTTTTGTATTTTCCTTCCCTCACATTATACTACTTTGTACGTTACACCCGAGCAGATCTGATGAGCGTACATTTGTTCAATCAATTATTCGCTTAGCTGTAGCTACAGTATAATTTATGGCGATTAGCCCTTATCCTATACGTGGGGCCAACTTTGCTCAAAACACCCTGTGTCAGTGTTACACTCGCAACGGCTAAAAGAAGTGGTAGTATGAAATGTACCTACGGTTGTAGATTCTTCTTTTATATTATATTACTATTTTTTAATTAATTAATTTAATTCCCGCATTTATTCCGCACATAGCATAGGTATAAGAGGGAACCAGAATACCTAATGTTAAGACACTCCGTTCTCATTAAGACATTTTCGTATCCATGTTTCCGCCGAATTCTGGAGGCATTGCATGTTGAAAGACGGAGTTCAATCCGCTTTGCCTCGTTGAAACATTAAATATATTATTTCCTCGACTGGGAATCGAACACAGAACCTGTCGCGAATAAAGGCACACGCTTGTGGCCATGCGCCATGACTGGCTGGCTGGTTTACTGGCTGATATTACTTATTTGATCTATATATAAAATATTTAATTAATAAAATTTATCGGCTTTTACTAAGTTATTAATTACAAGTACACTAATACTTAATAACGGATGATTACTCCGCCGGCGCAAGTGTTAGGGTCGTTAGCCGTTATAAATGCGTGCATTCGTTTAATTTTATTAAATTGCTTCCACAACTCTAGTAGTAATAGTATATCCTACGGTGTGATGAAATTTATATTAGAGCACTTTATGTTCACCTGTGAATTGTTTTTGAAATTTTAACATGGGTAGGTAATTGTTTTTTTTTCCTTTACTGTTTAGCTCTGACATTTGTTAAAGAATATATATATGTGTATATATATAACTGTTTTTTCGTTGTTTGTTGTTATTTTGAATATAACTTTTAAGTATTTTTCGTAAATTAACAGGTAGGCAAAAGAGACTATAATGTTACTGTCTTATTAAAAAGAAAGGGATAGGCTGTACTTAGCTAATTATAGTATCTAAAATAATTTGTATATTATAACATACTCTTTGTCCGACAAAATATACATTGTCATAGCAAAAATAGTGACAGTCATACGATAGGAACGAGAAATAATACGGAAGATAAGCTTGTCACACCAAGCTTTCGCCTCCAAAAAGTTAGTAAATCGTTTATGGGTCTGAGTATACGTGTATATAATAAAATTCCGCAGTGTATTCTTAGTTTGCCACTACCAAAATTTAAAATATCTGTAAAAAAAATTCTAACAAGTAAAGCGTATTACACTGTTCAAGAATATTTGGAGGAAAAGCATGTATGGAATTAATGTCTATTGAACGTAATGCAGGATTGCTGCCAGCAAATGTTTATAGATTGTACCATTGATTTTGAAAAGAGCAACTGTTGAGTTTCTTGCCGGCTCTTCTCAGCAGAACTGCCTTCCAAACCGGTGGTAGCTTTTTGTTCATATGTTCATCCGACGATTCAAAAGTGCTTATAACAATTGCCTGTTTGAATAAAGAATATTTTGAATTTGAATTAATCATTTTTCAATATGTACGTTGTACATACATCAAATCTATCCGTTAAAAACATTCGAACATTCCTTCCCATACTGACAGAATTGGCTAAATTTATCAAAATGATTTTATATTTTTTTCTTAAAAACCTAATATAACACTTATAGTATTATTATTTCTTAGTAATAAAATCACACAACCCCAAGTCATGTTCACACAAAACTAACTGCCCATTAATTATTTAGACGACTATTTACGACAGGCTTCACGCCTGCCCGCCCACGCGCTACGTGGCCCGTATGAAACGCTACGGAATGCTACGAAGTGCTACGGGGAACTCAACTGACTTGATATTTATGGTACAGGTCTAACTTTGGTATAGCCAAAGCGTTAGTGTTTAGATGTAGATGGCTGTAGTGAATGAGAGGATGATCATGGGTTCGATACTAGTAAATAAATTTGAGGTTTTTTTGTCCAGTGTGTTTTTATGACATTTTTTGCATAAAGCAAGGTAGAAGGTAGATGGAACCCAGTCGTAAAATATAATATTTACTAATTTTCACATTTTCTGGGGAATATAAAAATTTACATATAAATATTGCCTCCCATGTGCAATGGATATATAGATAGTGATTATATAGCCGACTGCGCAACGATGCCGACACAACATTTTGTAAGTAGTATATCATTCACATTTTAAGGTAAAAGTAACATATCATATTAATACAAATGTATTAATTTAAATAAACTACTTTATTAATTCTATCTTAAAAAGTTGAAAATATTTCTCAACTTTTGATGACAAAGTAATATAAAATTTTATAATAAAATTATTAACTCATTCTCAATTTAACGGCACACCAAAGAGAAAACTATAATAGCAATCATTGTCAGAAACGTTTAATAAGGAATGGAAATTCAATGGGATTAGAATTTTTCATCGGACGATCATTTCAGCTATCATGCAGCTATGTGCATCCTTTTATGATTTAAACGACAGCTTATCGAATTCACTGTCTAGTCGACGAGTAGAATTGAATTGATATTACAAATATTTTATTTTCTTTGTGTTATTAAAGATGAAATTATTTTGAAATGTTGAAAGTGGTATTATTTGCTAAGATGCGTTGGTGGGATGTGAGTTAGATCCCCACTCGGGGGAAAGATCATATTTTAATTATTTTCTCTTACATGCTCTGTGAAATAAAGAACGCATTGAGTTGGTTACAAAGACACATCATGATTAAAAAAATTTTATTTGGGTAAAGCATTTTACCGTTATCAAAAGTAACAATATTTTTTTTTAAAATCATATTTTATTATCATAGGCCTTACTAAATTATCTTGAAACTATTTAAGCTAAATTCCAATATATTTAATTAATTTAATGTAGTTCCATAATATTTACTAGATCCCTATTCAAACTTTAAATTTAAGAAAATGTAATAATATGTAAAACTCGTTCTAAAAATATGGTTTCTACGCCCAAATTACATACATATGTATGAACTTTGAACGAACAATATATGCTCTGGAAAATTTATTTTTCGTCTATCGATCCCCCGCGTTAGCATCCAATTATGTAACTAAGGCTTAGACGGTAGTTTAGAACACTCCCACCGAGCTCGTTCAGCCAGCCGTAGCCTGATAACAATGAAATTATCCGAAATACACTAAACTGTGTAGAAGTACTGGTTTGGTATTTCTAACATTATTATAAAGCGCTCAGACAAGGTAATTGAGAGGATGTTCAAGGATGGAATATTAGGAAGTTATTATTAAAATGAGAACTATAGTTGTTAGTTGTAAAACATCCTATTAGTATTACCCTAAGGCTTATGCAGAGATAGGTTTATAGGTTTTAATTTTTTCTCTATATAAATATTATGTTCATTGTGTATTTTACCAGATGAAACCAAATGCCAAACTGTTTTAAGTAGTTTAGGGAATTTTGCACTTTAATATCAAATACTTAAGTTTATAATATTATCTACTCTAATATTGTAAAGCTGGAGGTTTTTGTTTAGTTGAACATGATAATTTTAGGAACTACTGGTTTAAATTTAAGAATTCTATTAGTGGTTGTCCGTTGTTATAGACATAACTTGTCTCGGATTTTGATGGCATGTAAAGAACGGAGAGATACAATTTTTTTTATTTCTAACATAATTGCTTGATAAGACGATTATTTTTATTACTTTTTTTAATAAACATATATAATAAATTACATGTTTTTCGTAATATAGATAAACAAAATTCAATTACAGATTATATTACGCCGCCAACATTTTTAATTAAAAGAACAGAGTGGTGAGCTTTTGAGAATGTCTCAATATAATATTATATTAAAACTTATTATAAGAAAAAGTAATAAATAAAATATCAGTGAAAATCATCAATTAACTTCGTTAGAGTATATTTACACGAATATACTACGATCGAAGGTAAGCGGTAATAAAAATACAATTTAGTAATGAGCCACCTGAAGGAACCTCGCAATAACTAAGTGTAACGGAAGGTCTCGAGGGGCATTCAGTATTGGCATTAGTGTGAGTGCACAGTGATTTATATATTTAATGTATGGATATAATTATATTACTGGCATTCATATTGTAATATGCTTTTTTTGTAAGGACCTATGGTTACGAATTCAATTCTGATTCAAAAAAATATTTATGTTCAATATATTTCTGTTTCCTTGATATAGATAAATTAGGCAATACCATGGGGTTTCGCCTCTATATGTGCTATATATAAACGTTGCACATGAACGAAAATTGGAGAGCAGAGTGTCTTGTTTAACACTAGTACCCCACTGTGTATTATTCATTATATCTCGTCATTTGCGAGTATTATTAAAATATATTTATATACATACATATTCATATTAATAATCGATATTAGTTTTAACTGAGTGTATTAATTCGCAATGAACATGTTAAAACTTGAACGTAATGTCACAAAGCGTAGCGTCAACGATTATTCTGTTTCAACGCATAAAGTTCATTTGGTCCGGACATAAGAGGCCTAATAGCAATCTGCTGCCATTCCAGTGTACGTAGCTGCACAGTGACTAACAATTAGTGTCACTATAATTGTAATTTGTGACAGAGCAGTTGAAGCTATTATCTCTCAGGTACATAATGATTGAACAAGTCATCTACGATTTTTTCTTTTTATAATTTCCCGTTATTTTTAACCCTTAACTACATAAGTGAGGTGGATTTTTATCCCAGATGTCATTTATCTACATATAGCTCCATTTTCTTGCAACGTTACTGCTGCCCTACCATCTACTCTTATTGCCGGCAGTGCCTTCATTGTGAATGGACGTAATGGATTGTCGTTATATGCTCTAATAATAAAAAATAGACATCAGTTGAATAATCGTTAGCTTACACTTTTTTATCCTAGCATGTGCGGGATACAGCGTGAAGCTGGAAAATAAAATGTTGTAAATATGAAACATTCGCGATATTTCCTTAGCGTTTACGAGATGTGGGAGTTCACTTTAAAGGCGTTGTAACTTCTCAAGTCACTTTATTACAGTTTACACTTTATTATAACTATCCACACTCAACTCAAAACTTTGAGTCTCTCACAGTGTGTTGCCTTCGAATGGCTATTTTAGTGCTTGACTGAAGTTGTAATTATACAACATTTTAGTTAATTGCAGGTTAAATACCTTTTTAATTTATTTGTAAAATGATTTAGGTTACATTTTTATAACATTATGTGTTTTTTTTTGGATCAGAATATTCCTGCGTAAATTAAAAAAAGAATAATATAAAACACATTGTTTTTTTTGATTTGATGAAAATTATTTTTGTTAGTAAAATTACATATTGACGTATTGAGGTTCTCATAAGTTACAAAATGTATAATTGTCAAGTAAGTTATAATATATCAGATTAAAGAAATGGCTCCAGTTATATCTTAAGTTCCGTAGGGAACCGAAAAGTCTTAATGGAGAACGGAGTGTTCACGTTAGATTCCCAGGTTCCCTATGATATGTGCAGAAGATGGTGTGAAGCTGTAGCTATACCTGTTGCGATCTATCAGTGACAGGAAAATATCCTAGTCGTAAGCTCAAAATCATCCTGCTTTATAGAACTTCAACTTATAAACAGTGAGGCTCACTACGGTCCCAGTTTAAAAGGATTAAATCATAAACTCCATTGCTTTCTAAGAATTAACAATATCATTTTACATACCATCGCGTGATATTATACACTTTACACTACAAATATTCCTTAATGAAATTGAATTTCAAGTCAATGAAATTATTTTAAATGTTTTTTTTTTTAACTAAATGTCCAACGTATATGCCAGTTTTTACAAATATTATTCAGGAATGTTTTATAGGTAGTGTGTACGTGTGTGTAATAGATCTATTTAGCTATATTTACAATAGATAAAAATCTACCTATTTAAATAAAACTAGTGCAACTATCCATTTCCTACCCTATTATATTATCTCAGGGGCACCCTATACGCATCACTTATACAATAGACTAAGTGGAGACTATAAATCCAGCGATGGCCAGCTATGGCTCCAAGGCCCAAACAGCGATTAGTACGACCGTTAAGCTAACTGCTTCCTGTTTGTTGAACAAATATTAAGTTATCTAACATAATATTATCTAATATTGATAATATTTACTTACACCACGTAGTGTAGTTGTGATATATCCTATTGTGGTAAATAGTTATGGGGTAGATGTTTTATTCGAAGAAATATTTATTATTTATGATAGAAAATCTTTAAATACTTAGATATTTTTATTTAGAATTGAAATAAGCCATTAGAATATATCACACACTATTATTAACTATTTCTATTTGGCTACAGTAAAAATTAAAACCGTTAAAACCGCAGATAAAAACTAGTGTCCGTGTATTAACAACTAAAGATCGATGGACTAGATTGTACACAAGTAAACTTTTGTTATATAACAATTTATACACATGATATATTTGGATACATTTATCACAAGAGCTTGAGAGAAAGTTGAGAAATATCATATAAGTTGGACCCATCGACCCATCGCATATAATTCACCCAAGGGAGGTTTTCTTATTAGCAAAAATAACACCCCCTCCAGAACCAAGAAAACAGCGAAGATTGTATTAGATGAAAACAATTGACGAAGTTGAATCTGAATTAAATTAATAATTTACAGCCTACTTTGTCTTTGGAACTGGATAGATTTGTGAGAGTTTATTGTATTCTATAATGATTTTAATATAAATTTTAAATGAGTTAACAGATTTTGTCTCTTGGAAATATTTATTTAATTTAATATTTATATAATCTTTTTTTCTATTTTTCTTTTATTTATAGATAGAAAATATCATCTTATTGTGTGTTGAAGACGTTATTAGTAGTGTACTTTAATGTTCACCGTTTATTAATTTGTTTGTTATTTGCCAGTTGTTTTTACCGGTTAGTAATTATTTACAATCAACTTACTCTGTAAGAATTCAGTAAAGTATACAAAGCAACTAATAAATTGTTGGCGGATTGCCACCCATGACCATGGAAAAGTGGGGAAAGAAAGTATTTTAATGGGAACGGAGTGTCTTAACACTAGGTTCCTAAGTTCCTCTCTGCCTACACTCCTATGTGTGGTATGCAGCGTATAGCCGTAAAAGATGCGTAAAAAAGTAAATATGTATGTTGTATATACATTATCACATTATTAAGCATTACTTGTTGAATATTTTGCTTAAATCAACCATTTTGTTAAATGCACCTCACCTCAAGCATTGTAATTTCTCAGCAACAAATGACCAGTAGTTAGTTTAACTGTAGTATTAATCGGTGTTTTGTCTACTCGGCGCTAACCACCCACGATTTATGGCTCTTGCCCTCCCAAAGATATAAGATAACGACGACATTGCTACACTAACTTTGGAATCCGATAGACTATATATATAAATTACCTTGTTTTTTGAACCTACAACTACTATACTAGAGATACATTGAGAGGGGTATTTTGCAAGACATTGGCATGCTAAGGTTTTTTAAGTTTTAAAATTATTTTTATGAAATATTTTATAAAATAAACAGATTCCCAGCTGTAAAATCACAAAATATTTTAATAATGTAAGAAAAATCGAAAAAGTGGAAAAAAGTGTATAAGTCATTCGAGCACCCTTAGGATCGTCGCCTATTCGCAACAATTGCTGTTCAATCGCTCGTTAGCAGCCACCGGAGCAGGAAAACCTTTGAAGGGGGAAAATTAAGAAGAAAAATGTGGAGTACGCAAACAATGTAGACTACCCAGCGAGTCTACTTGTGCTACGAATTTCTTAGTGGGTACTAACTTGATGCTTAGTTTTTAGTAATGGCGT
The DNA here is from genome assembly GCA_013403645.1 of Heliconius nattereri. Lineage (NCBI taxonomy): Eukaryota > Metazoa > Arthropoda > Insecta > Lepidoptera > Nymphalidae > Heliconius > Heliconius nattereri. Next base: position 8,425,344 of record JAAIXI010000248.1, on the reverse strand, counting down.
GTTAGTTTAGTTCTTTGAGTCGATCTTTTCAATTTTGTTGTTTTGGATTGTAACGTGGAAATACATTATAATTATTGGATAACTTCAAAATACGTGCAATCACTTCTAAATTTACTTTGTCCGGCGCAGAATTGAAGCATTCTCTCGGCCATTTCCGTAGTAGCTCAAAACGACATCAGAGCTTTGGTTCTCTGACCGTGGTCGCAGGCGAAAACCTGCTTTGGAGCAGACACATAGAAGGGGATGCGGGAGGGGATTGAAATTGGAACCTCGGGTTCTTGAGGGAGGCCTAGATTAAACGACTAAGGTGACTGCTCATGAGTCGGATTTGGAGGAGGATAGAAATTCCCTGGGAAGATGACGTCTGACCTCGGGCGGCCGGGTATGCGGAGTGCTGCTTCTTAGGTGCAGGTGACCCGATACACCGGCGCGACGGAATACGTTGGACGCGAGACGATCAATGTGTATCTCTAGAGTTTCTATTTTTAGGTTGCGGTGAGTGGCGCGTGGTGTTCACGTAGTATGGTGCCTGCGTCACTCGCCGGAGGGTGAGGTTCCGTACTACCTACAGGATTCCTCGTTGAGTAATACCCGCTAGTGCATTGTGATGTCATCAATGTATAGTGCGTAGAGAGCAGGTGACATAATTCTGACTGAGACGACGGCAGCGATCGGGTCGCTGCTGGGCCTCGCACTCTCAACTCTCACGCAAAATATCCTGTCACTTACAAAGCAGAGCGGCAATGATATGCGCGACGTGCTGGGGGGTGCCGGCTCTGAGCGCTTTATGAAATCAGCCCGGGTGCCAGACGCGGTCGAATACGCGTGCTATGTCAAGGAAGACTGCTATTGCACACTCACACTCTTTCTCGATTGATCACTGTTGCGTAGTTTACCCAGAGTGGTATACCCGCTCCCCTAACTGTTCGCTTTGAGGGTGGATGTGCGACTGAAGAAGTGAGAAGAACAAATTCTCGAACAGCTTGGCGACCGTGCTGAGGAGGATTATAGATCGGTATCGGCGGATCCACTATTATAAGCAAAATGTTGCGGGGCACGGCGGACGCCTGGTGGGCGGCGAACCGTTAATCAGCAAGTTTCTCTAGGTTCTCAAGGTTCTTTAGTTTTTAGTACTGTAATTTTAAATCTGTGCTACTAATCTTTTCAAGTACTTTTTAAAATATATTTAAATGACTATTTTTAAACGGAAGAAATTATAAACAAAAACCTACCTACTAATAACTACTACAAAAAATATGAAACCAAATATATGGCATTGAAATAATACATTCAACTGAAATTATCCAATACGTGAAACGCATCTAAATCTTCTTTGCTATAGAGGCAGGCGGGTTTTTTTTCGAGCTTGTGGTTATTGCTATTAAAACAGCGACACCGGTTGGGTAGGGAAGAGGGTACTCTGTCCCTGATGAAAAGCAAGCACTACGTGGAGGAAAATTAAATAGAATCCATCGGCCGGGAATCGAACCCGGGCCGCCCGCGTGGCAGGCGAGCATTCTACCACTGAACCAGCGATGCGCGTAAGGCAGGCGGGCGCGGCGGACGCGCTTGTATAAGCCGTTTCTCAGCAAGGATTTTTTGATATTGTAACAACTTCCAAAGTACTTATTAAAATTAAAAACAGTAAAAGACAGTTTTGATCTACATTAACACTAGAAGCGCCGCCGTCCCATTTTTGTCCCAAGCGCCAGTTTGATTGTATATAACTTTTTTATTTGTTAATTTATGTAGATGAAACTTTTTGACTATTACTAATTTTACACCTTTATTTAATTAAAAATATAAATAATTTTATATCAGTCATACTTTTTGAAAAAAAATGAGATTTACCTATAACTGCTGCTGGGTCATTTTTGTCCCGCCATTATTATTTTATTATTTGAGGGTATAATTTCACATATTTTCATGCCTCGGGGCGAGGTGGAGGTGAAAGGACGAGGCGGGGGCGGAAAAAAATTAATAGTAGGCTTCAATTCAAATAGCAATCAATGCCTAAGTTTTAAGGATTCTGTAGCTTTTAAGGAAAAAATAACCCTTATAAGATCATTTTTTGTCCATCCGTCTGTCTGTGCCTTTATCTCAGGAATGATTGGAGAAATCGAGTTGATATTCATATGAGTATATGAATGTATATGAATATCAACTATATGATGATCTACAGTCCCTTGATTTCCTGAAAAAGCGCCCTTAAAAAAAGATATGACCATTTATACAGTAAAAAACGTGTATTTCGACACTATAAGGGAATCAAAATTAACAGGGTACATTCAGTTAACTTAGAATTATGAAATTTGGCAGCTAGCGTCGACATGTAGTACTAGTACAGGAAAAAATCTGAAAACTTTACATTTATGTATAAATCTTGAAAAATATTAGCCTGAAAAGTGGGGTAAAATTGGTCCCAATACTATATTCTGCCGGTAGTTCAAGTGAGGTATCAGATGAAAGGATGACTAAGCTAGGCTTGAATTACAGAAAAACACTCGATACCAAATGTACCACGACCTTAGAACGTATTTAAAATATTTGATTCTTTCTTTGTGTTTTGTTTTTGGTACTTTTATGTTTGTTAAAGAATAAAAATTGATTATTAAAGATGGTCTACATATTTTACGAATTATTTTAATAATATTTGTTTTGTATTATACCAACAATCAACATAATAAGTAGAATGGGACGAATTTGTCACGACGGCGGTTCAAGGGGGGTCTCAATCTTCGGCACTTCTAGCGTTAAGACACTTCCCCATTTTTCGCAGAATTCGTCAAGCATTTTTGATTTTTTAAACATATTTATTAGTTTATTTATATTATGTCTTTTATATATAAATAAGTATCTTATAAGTAGTATAATTTAGCGTTTCTAATTAGTTCTTACTTATATAGTAAGTACTTCAAGAGTTGAGTTCGTCTTTGCCAACAATATTCAGAATTATATATTATTTTTCTTTTTTTCACTAGCTAGATGCAACCTACTGTTAAAACCCTCCATTCTTCACTTTCCACCGTTATATCGAGACATTGTATGTTTAACGCCGCGCTCTACCTCGTTATCAAAGAAATTAAGCTGTTAAAATGAACACAAAAAAATGCTTTTTGCTGCTTATACGTTACAAAATAAGTATAAATCCGAATACATGCCGACATTTGTAGCGCGATTGGCGTGATACTGTCCCCCGCGGCCTTTGTCGGAGGTACTGAGCACAGGGAAATAATTACGTTCAACACTCTACAAATCTAATTTGTTTTAGGCATGAATGTAAATTTAACTTTTTGACACTTTTATTTTCTATTTTATTTCTGTTTTTTTTTATAACTCCCTTAGTTGATATTTTACTCGTTTGGAAGTGTTATGTGGTGGTTTCAAATGAAAGTCTGACTAGTCGTGACAGTTGTAGATTTGATCTAATCGAGGGTATAAATTATTTTCATTTCCTTGCTCTTATAATAAGGTCAACATCTCGATAATTGAGCGAATATTGGGAAACGGAATGCCTTGATACTAGATTCCCTCTATTTACCGCGAAAACTAAAAAAAATACGATAAATATATAAGAAAACAATATTAATAAAAAGTCAGTATCGTATATGTAACTATAATTATAACATTATACAGAATAGCATTGAAACACTAATATTCGTAATATACAATGTAGAGTACTTATTTGTATTTTTTGCGATTATTACTTTAATACAATAAAAAAGTTTCTATTTAAATTTTAATATACAAATTTACAAAGAAATGAATATAATAAAATAAGCTACGAAATAAATACAAAACAAAAAACCATCTCGCGTCCGCCCGTAAAGAATTACAACATATTCAAATAGTGTCAGTAAAAATGATAACTTCTTCCCCAGTGTAAAATATTTCATACTAAATCGTCGCTGAGATAAAACGGCCGTATTCGGAGAGGCAATCATTTATCGTAAACAAAACATTCAGTGGAGCGTTCACGAGATACGGCTGGAGGCGAGCGCGGTCGCGGGATGCGTAAATCACGGGTACAATAGCCGTAACGGCCAAATTTTCACTATTTATACACCCCCGACTTACTCAGCTACGGAGAGAAGAAAGTTTTTTGTTTTACAAATATATTTAAATGATAATATCCGTTGTCACATCGATCAACGTACAGTCCATCTACTACAGTGTCCACAATTTTATCATAGTCATTTAAGGCTTCGCATTTTTAAAGGCCTGTCGAGGCTTAATATCAATATTTATAGGGGGCAAGGAAATGTCGGCAAAATTTTATAAGCGTAATTTGAGCATGTACGAAAGTTTCTTAGAAGTGACGGCAATAACACGCAATCTCCAACTCTAACAGTCGTTGGGAGCAAATTGTCACTCGACCGGAACGAGAGCTTGCTCGCTTCTACCACTTACACAATAAAGCTCATTTTTAAGCAAAAATAACACAGCCGTCTGTACATTGAGGCAGTTAAGAGTGAACTTTTACTATAACCATTATCGCCGTCTCGCCCTTAGCACTGTCCAAGTAAAAGTTTCAAAGCGAAATTCTTATTTATTACTACACTTTTCGCGTTTTGTTTGTTCGCTTCGCTTCGCTCCGCTGTTGCGAGCAAGTTCTCATTAATTATCGCATCATGCTATGAATGTTAATCGATATTTACGAGAGACGCCTTGCTTAATCGCCCATTTGGATGAGTTATGATGGAATATAAAGTAGGTTTTATAACAGTTTGTATTTTGTATTAATTTAACGGTGCAAGCAGAGACAATCTAGTGATGTGACATTGTGCATTAAAAGCACTACTCATCAACTGGAAAAAAAATATATAAACATAACTTCGAATAGGATCCTTTTAATATTCAACTTTTTTATAGTAAATTTTTGTGTCATATGTTATAAAAATCTCTAACAAACTAACCCACTTATATTTAACAATATTAATACAACAAAATATTACAACAATTCAAAGTATCTCTAGTTCCCTACATAGATGCTAACAATTTAAGTAAGTTTTTCATTTCTTCGCTCTGATATCGGCAAAGTGTGGCTTTGAATTCCGCCCCTGAAATCTATCTTTAGCTTAACACTTTTAAAATGTCTCCAATACATTTAATACTCGACTCTCGTAACTTAGACCATTCGTTTTTACTTCTATGCTTCTAAGCAACACTTCTTATAAGTTCCAGCTTTCCGTTTATTGCTTAAAAAAGTAATTTAACGGGACGCATCTACATAATGCGAGGAGTAGCAAAAACAAGTTGTTTTCTTTGTATTTCATTTGAAAGCCCCGGGGACAGTGCGGGCCGTGTACTTGTAATATAACCAGCGTGACCCGGATAAGCGTTGCCAGCATCTCTTCGCTCATACAATTGTAAAGGTTAAAGTAAATTGTATTGCTCGGGCATTTTTTGGCTTATGCATACATGCATAGATATGTGGTGTGCGGGTACTTGGTATGTTAAATTATGTGAATTTGGATGTAAGACTGTACCAGACGATTGTAGGTGAGACGAAGCCAATTTAATTTGTTTTATATTTTATGTTTTAAGGGTTCTGTATATCGAAAGGAAAATATAAGATCACTGTGTTGTCCGTCTGTCTGTATGCTATTGCTAGTTACGCCCTGCCTACAGTGTACCTTTAACAGTACTAAAATAAGTAAGGAATAACAAAATATCATAAAATAATCTAAAAATAAATGAGTTTATATACATACAGATAGATTTTGACAAAGGGAACCTAAGAATCTATTGTTAGGACACTTCCATTCTACATCTTCCGCCGAATTCTGGAGGCAATGCGTGTTGAATGGTGTAACTCAATGACGCACTTTGGCTAGTCACCAGAGCGAGGAAGTGAAAATATTAATTATTATATTTACTCGAGTGGGAATCGAAATCACAACCTGTTGCGTCTACAGCACCCACGCTACAGCACCTACGCTACATATTTTAATTTACAATCAAATAAACTACGACCGGCCTCCTATATATTTTCATTCACAATCAAATAAAACACACATTACTGCACACAATGGTACTAAAGCTCCAAACACATATATTTTTCAGTGTAAATTTAGACACACTTCCGCCTTACTCCAGAGCAGATCATTAATCCAGCACCGGCAACCGGCAAACAACTCAGCAATTAATACTACCATTATACTGATAGAGAACCAGCCAACGTAACTCGAACGGAATATAAAGAGCTCTATTATTATATTTACGAGGTGGCAGTGGTTTCTCTGTAAGGTAGCACCTTTGAGATGCCATTATCACGTTTCTATATGTTTAACAGTGAAATATTGTAGAGTTTTATTTTGTTCGACTTTAAGAATAAATTCAAACAATTATTGTTTTTTTTTCTCTCGGCTTCAGTTCGCTAGGCAAGGTTAAAGAATTAAGAACTAGTGTTAAGACACTGCGTTCTCTTCCCCCAAATTCGAGGCGTGTTTAAGTAAAATTTAATTACAAAATCAACTGTCGGCATTCGTACCCGACAAATTAAACGAGGTGAGCAAAAAAACTTGGCCAGTGCAAAAGCTGTAGAGTGGCGCATCCTTAAGCCACCTTAATTAACGTCTCTCTCTAATTAAAATTCCATTCATTTGACCAGAGCACAGAAAGAAACCTAAATTATCTTCGGACATCCCTTCTAGTGTAATTCAGCGTTTTAATACGTAGAATCATTTTTAACCGACTTCTGTAAGAAAAGGAGGTTATCAATTCGACTGTATTTTTTTTGTGTTTGTTACCTCATAACTTTTGACTAGGTGAACCGATTTTGATTTTTTTTTTGTTTGAAAGGTGGAAGGTTTCCCGAATGGTCTCATTTTTTTGGTCCATGTCTGACTATGAGAAAATCACATAAGTCTTAAATTTGCATTAGGTATGTGCGCGAAAAATAGACGAATAAGTCAATGTCGCGACAACCGATTTTGATGATTCTTCTTTTATTTGAAAGAATACACTTCAAGGATAATTTGTTGAAAGTTTAGTTAGGTTTCGATTATGGAATCCGTTCAAAATTGAGAAAGATTGTTTTTTTTTTTGGGAAAACTTTGATTATACTGAGATTCCTGATCGTTGCATTTCTTTTCAACCAACCTCAAAAAAGAGAATTTTCTCATTTTCAACCAACTTCGAAAAAGGGAGATTCCCAATTCGCCCGATTACTTTTTATGTATGTTCTTGTCAATATACCAAAATGTTACTTTGCACAAAAATAATATTTAATTAAATGAACTTTACATAGGACAACCACAACCACTCGTTGAAAACTACTACCACCACCATCACCACTCGTTTAAGAAGCATCATTTTAAGATACCATACAACGTGACATTGGCGAAGACGTGATATGTGCTCAACTGGCACGCTCGAAACGCCAGATTTAAAGAACCATACCGTACCAGATACCATCACTTAAAATCGTAAAATAAATTAATTTTTAACAAAAAGAAAAACCGACCTCTAGCAACGAACTAAAAAGTGAAAAATAATTTTACAAAGATTGTACAATTTTGAAGTCGGTATCTAGCTAATGCTACAATATCTAATTACTAAGCCTGTTTGTTTTACTTGGCTGTTGCTAGAAGTCGGTTTTTATTTTTGTTATTAACCGCGGGGTCGTTATGGCGCAGTGGCACAGGGTGTGACTGTAACGCGACGGTTGTGAGCTCGATCCCCACACGAGAGAATGAATTATTCTTTATAAATGTATGGCAGTTCCGCTACTCGAAAATTTGTGCAGAAAGCGGGGTTTTGGAGTGTCTTGACACTAACTTTTCCCCGCCTACTCTGCTATATGCGGGAGATAAAATTTATTTGTTAGCTTTTACTTTTAAAATCTTGTAAATTACCATTCGATATTAATTAGTAGCTTATACGCTAAAACACAAAAAGGCAACATGAAACCCATAAAAGCTGTAGCAAGTTAATTAAAATAGAAGCTAAAACAAAATCTCGTTTTCAATCTCATCGTTCAATATATAATATTATACGTTCACCTCAAATATTAACCAGTCAGCGTAATAAATTGGACCGGTGGAAAACTTCGCTTTTACTACATTATGGATTAATTAGAAAATGCTGAATGGTGGATAAAAATTTAAACTTTTATTCAGTAATTGTCTCGGTAACAATAAAGTGTGTAGTTGTTGGAACTCTGTTTAATATTAGGTTAATCATTAATTTGCATAATAGTTTATATATATGTAGAATAGGTATTTTTTAATATAATTCAATTATGATGTAGAAGAAAACTTCTGACTCAAAATGTGACGAAATTTAGTTTGATTCCCATAAAATATTAAGAAATAAATATGTAACCTTGCTATCAACACAAGAGGTGCAGGCTGGTTGTCAAAAACAATATAAGACGGTTCAGGATGGGCAAAACGATGGGCTGCGCTGACTGCCGCCGTTACTAGGAACTGTATGAATGTAATTGCACAAGCTTACACCTCTTGGATAGAAAAAGAGCCGAGAGAAATTCCAGTCACCTTTCAATAATTTTATTTGGAAGCATACATATAGCATAGACTGTGAAATAAACCAGGCCACCAGATAGTTAGTTATGTTATATAATTAAAATTGATCTTCCAGTTTCAAAGTCGAATGTTTGCAAGCGAGTAAGTAAGTAAGTAAGTAGGTATACGTCGTCGTCGCGTCGACTAGTGAGTGAATTTTGGAATTTTCGGTGTAAAACTTTATCAATTTTCATCGTGGCCGCAGGCGGTGGCCCCATTCAATTACAGTATCATCTAACCGAACTCATCTATCTATAACGGGTCGGTTATCTGGCGTGTATTAAAAGTGGATTGGGGCGATTTTTTTTTTCTTTCCGCCGCCCTTGGCTAATGTTACTTGTAGGTGTGATTTGTTAGATGCGCTTTCTTGAGCTGTGGAGGAATTTTGACGGTAAAACCATTATTGAATTTGACATTTCGTGTTGCGTGGCGGAACTCAACGCCGCACTTTGCCAATCTATTACCAGAGGAAGGAAATAAAAATATTCATTATTGATAAATAAAAATAATACATGATTGTTAACTTTCCGATCCCCCAAATGGGAATCCTTTCCTTCCTTTCCTTTAACAAATCGATAAATGAAAACCAAGTAATTTCATTACTTTTTATTATTCCCACCATAGCTTACCACATTTTTATAAATCATTTTCTATTCAAGCTATTATATTACTATTATATGATCCGTTTCGCAGTTTAGTGGAAAATAGGAACGCCATAACCACCTCGGGAGAACTTAAATAAATATATTAAGTTATGATATGGACTTCTTGTTATACGAGTATAGGTTTTATAAAAGAATATTATTTCAATATTTTTTCTTAGCTTTTGAAATATAATTAAAATTATTTTTTTTAAAAAAGTCTTTAAGGCCATTGTGCCAAATGAAACAGTGTCTGACTGTAAAAGCAATAATTGTGGGTACAATTCTCACTTCAAAAAATAAATAAGGTATTTTTGTTATCTCTGCTCTGCTAAGACAGTAGGATAAATCGCGGCTTTGATTGTCGCCACTCAACGCACAGCAGAACGGAGAATCGTGACAATAGGTTTTCTCTGCCTATATTTGATTCTAGCACTTTTGTACTATCAATTTATAAATTGACTATAAAAAACGTGTTTGTATATAATATATATATATATATATTATATACAAACACGTTTTTTATAGTCATTTATAGTTATATATATATATGCGGGATATAAAACAGTCGGCGAGCAATCAACAATTGCTCTCTTAAACGTATTTTTAAACATTCCCATTTTACTGAGTGAGCATCAACAGCTTGTTATTCAAATATTTTTGTAACATTTATATGGTTTTATATCATATTTATTTAGCGTGGTAATATATATAATTAATATATATAATTTTAAATTTAATTTTTAAAATGTTGCAATATAAAATCGATTCTAAAATTATATTATATATAGCTATGTATATGTGATACAGTTATAATATAATACAAACCTAAATTTAAACTTTATAATGCGAGAACGACACGTACACTAAACTTACATAGTCAACAAAAACAAAAAAAAGAAAGAAAGAAACATTTTTGTAGTATCCAAGTTTTAAGTTTCATCCACAGGGGATTGCGGACTTCGAGGCAATTTCTGGTCCAGGGTACGAATAGAGACAAACAAACGATGTACATGCGTACAAGTTTAAATAAGATTCCATTGCCAATGCGAATTGTAAAGTATTATTTGACATTGGTTCTTGGCCAGTTCTGTTGTTATGGTTACTTCTTATTTTATTCTTGACAGTTCAAAGTTATTAGTAGTTTTTAGTGTTACTTAGATTTTGAATGGTCGAATCGTATATTTCAAGTGATCTTAAAAACATGTTTCAAATTTAATGTTAAATAGTGAAATATAAGAAAATATAGGTTATATTTGAAGATTCTGGTTAAATATCTTTCTCATATTTACATAATGCCGCAATTGTATCTGTACAAATATTTTTTCTATAAGTTTATAGATTATATTCTATATTTTCTATATTATAATTATCATCTCCGGTATAATATATTTGTAATTGTAAAAAAAACTTATGCATAATATTTTTTTCAAGCTCATGCTTTCCTAACGTCAGCAAATCTAAAGAGTGCTCTCTAAAGGTGGTGTTGAGAAGCAGAGCTATGGAAAGATAGATTGGTAAGGTGATTTGTTGTATCGATATTATATATGATAATTTAAAATTGTTAAATCTATCTGAATTCGATATTTATGTTAGGTATTTTCTTTAATTTTATTTTTCAAGAAAATTTTCTGTCAAATAAAACAAAAATGGAAGAACAACGGAAAGAATAAATAAATATTTTTTTTAGTAACAGGGTAGGCAGAGGGAACCTGAAAAACTAGTATTAAGACAAACTATTTTGAGACTGTTCCGTTCACCATTTTCCTGAGTGATCATTTACATTTATATTGCCATTTCTTCGTTCTGATGTAGAGGCAAACCGCGGCGTTGAGTTCTGCCACTCAACACGCTATGCCTCCAAAATTCAGCAGAACGTGGGGAACGGAGTGTCTTAACACTAGGTCCCCTCTGCCTACCCTGCTGTGTTGCGGGATACAGCGTGAGGCTGATTTATTTTATTTTAATTTCCTGAAGTGGGAATCAAACCACAATCTGTCGCGTTTACTTTCACACGCTTGCGCCTCTATGCAACGACCGGCCTCAACTGTGTAATAAGTTTTCTAAATGGACTGAACGTATAGAAAATACCAAAAAAAATATTAATACATAAAATGATCGATAACCAACTATCGCCATATCTACTACTTGAGAACCACTTCACCGTGCCTGACCCGAGGACAATGCTCGATGAGCCTTAAGAAGAGCTGGGTTTTGTTTTTTTGACACACTTTTGATCGCTGAGAAGTTTACGAAGTAAATGACATTACGTACTTGTGGATGTTGAGAGCTTTTAACCTTATTTCTGTTCTTTCTTCCCTTTACATTTTTTTTTCCTTATTTACGAAATAAGCATTAAGAACTTTTTTTAATGTATATTTTATATTCATATTATACGAGGTTATTGTAGAGCAGTGAGGCAATATATCGATTACCACTAGAGATAATGGCGGCTGATTTTTCCATTGATTTCACTTTAAATATGCGGACCTCTTAAATACTATTTTAAATTATCTTAATTTTAAGAACCATAAACAAACATAACTATATAAAAAGACTTACTAAATCCTACCCATTTCTAACTTTATCTTCTTATGAATATTGAGTGAAGTTTCTAGAAACAAATTTAGAGATATGAAACTAAAGTACAGTGCGCTCTGGGAAACTTAAAACCACCACCTATTGTCTTATGTTACTTCAGATTTACACATTTCTCTGATTTTTTACCTGGCGTGGAGATTAGTGAACAACCCTTGATTTTATCAATCTGAATATAAAAATAATTCATTGCACCGAATGGGAATCGAACTCACAGCCGCTTACACGTTAATAATCAAGAAATAATAAATATAAAATGTTTCTTAATTCGCATATTATTCCAAACAAAGCATAAATCGCAGTTTAAATCGAAATAAAAAACGAGGGGAGAACGGGGTGAAATGTAAATGGACGTATTTAAATAACAAAACACAATGCTAAATGAATTTGAAAGCAACAACGCGACCGAGCTCTAAGTTAAAGAAGATTTAAGAAATACGAACTGAATCAGCGCCGCGCGCCGGTCGCCGGTCGCCCGCTCGAATGTAAATAAACGGTAAATGTAAAAGTTTAAACATACGATAGTTTTGTTCTATATAAATTGTAAAAACTTTACTGGCAGGTAATTCTCAATGCTGATTTTTAGATTGCTTTTTTAGTCGAAAATCTTGACATGAACACGCAACGCCTCGGCGGAAAAGGGGAACCTGAGATACAGTGTGAAGTTGATTAATTAGTTACTTATATAAAGTTTAAATATAAAAGAAAATACTTTTTACCATCCCGAAATTGGTACGGAACCCAGAAGCGGGCGTCTTATTTTTTCAATTTTAGGACAGAAAATAAAAAAATATTCGAAATATAAGCCCTCGAATTAAGATTTAATATAATTTAATTAATAATAGACCATTCACGTGGATGGGCGGTCCGTTGCGAGAATGTCTTCATGCTCTCGCACTCGAGCGTGCGGCCGGCGAGTAAGGAAATCGTTCGGGCAAAGTAAATATTGGTTAATTAAGTGTAACCCCAGCGGCAGTTGGCTGGGGCAATGTTTGACTTGAGATCCGAGTTTAAAACCAGTGCCTATAATATCTAGTCATTTTCTCCGTTCAATGTATTATTATGTTGAAACTAAACTTAATTGAGTTACGTATTTCGATCAAATGTAGATGCATATACTTATATTTATATTTTCGTCGCTATGGTATCGAGGCGAAGCGCGGCGTTGAAGTCCGCCACTTAACAAGCAATGTTACGCCTCGTTAGTTAGGAAATAAAATTATTAAATATTTTAGCCCCCAAGTGGGAATCGAACCATCAGCATTCCGATTTATAGCCGCATGGTAGTTCCCCTATGCCACGACGGACGCTTGAATTAATAAATGTTGGTATTTTATACTTCAATTTATTTAATATGTCTTTTTAATTGCATTGCATATTATAACAATTAAAGACGTCAAATTTTAAAAACGTCTTAATACAAGAAAGTTAGCCGAAGAAGTTTGTTAACCGTCAAAGTTAATAAGAAAGCAACATTTAGTGTTACTTGAGAGATCTCTCTCACAACTTTAATGACCAAGAAACAGTAGAAGATCTTCGGTCTATCTATTTTCATTGAGAAAAACAATTAAATTTTCCCAGAATATATTTTATTCTGAAACAGAAAAGCTGTACATTATTATTAATTAAATTGCGTTTGCAAGTCGGTATGTTACAAATTATATTTTCGCTTGTGGAATACGGGTATATTACAATTTCATAATTAAAAGTTGGAGAAAGTTGAAAGTTAATAGGTACTGTAGTGTTGATTATACGCAGAAATTTGGATTTCAGTTTCGTAATTTATTTAAAATGTAGTAATATATTATGTGAAATGACTTTACTCTCTTCTTACCTTTGATGGAGTTGGTAAATTTTGGGTGTAATGCTGATCTTTATTAAAGTAGGTCGAAAAAAGATCATAATTTATATTGAAACGTACTTGTATTAACATGCCCGGCGGTAGGTTACGCCACTCATCCTGATATTTTAATTCTTTATTTCTGCAGCATAAAACGTAAAGCTGAAAAATACAAGCTTATTATCATAATAATTATAAATTTCGACCCACACTAACCAATTGATCCCCTATACAATGTATTATTTGTGTATATATTATTTCTCAAGAAATCTTTGTCCATATATAATAGGTATGTTATTGTGTAATAGGTATAATAGGTATGTTATTTCATACAAAAGAAAACTCTTTGTGCTATACTATAAGTTTATTACATAGCTGGTTTATTATTAATCCAGTTTTACGACCTTTCACTCTCACAAACAGGTTATAAATGTAATATATCCATTGCTTCCAACGTGGGTACTCGTACTGAAACGATATTTTCGACTGTAAATATTTAGAACTTGGCAGTAATATCGTAAACCACAAATGATCATTTTTTTTATAGTTTTCTATTTTTATAGTATTTTCCGCGCCCATATATTGTGTAGATTTAGTATACCTTTTTATTAAGTTTAGTTTTTAAATATTTATGTGCATTTTACGAGCTTTTTAAGAGACAAGAAAGTTTATACATTATCTGTAAACATTACGTTTTTTTTAAATGGATATATTTATTTACGCGATATAAAAACACAAATAATGGATTTTAAATATGTTGTCTGGTCTATCTGTCTTTCTGTTTGTTCGGGCTCTGAAACTAGTACAGAGGGCTCCATCTATCTATATTAAATTACAATTTATTTAGTGTATAACAATATAGATAACCATACTAAAATAACCAACCAATTTTTCCTTAAGACACTTAAATATAATTAATATTAAGTAAATAAAAATGTCTTTGCCTTTACATTTTCTATTTATTTACTTATTTAAGTCTATAGCTATTCATTTATCTCTGAGCCTTCTCCTATATAATCTGAATATAAACAAGCCTAATAATAAATAATATACCAATCTAATTAATTATATTTATTTTTTCCAAATTTCTGATATTAAATGGATATCGTTCAATCTCTCAATAGATATTGCAAGCGCCCTTTGCACAGAGTCCAAATATCGAAAATCAACAGGGACGTGAAACGGCACGAACCAATTAATATTTCCCGCGAGTTCGTTTGAAGTCCCGGTCCCAAGCAAACGCACAAATTGCTCTCTAATTGACTATCTGCTTGTCAATGCGTAAAATAATACGCCCTCGGGTGAAAATCGTACCAATGTATGGGTTTGTGTATAAAATTATTATTATTACTCTAAACAGAGGCTCCCGTGCTGTCTGTCTGTAATTAAGATTAGTTAAAGAAGATAAGTTACGGGTTCGATCATCACTTGGTTCTTTTTCTATCTGGCAAGCTGATATCTGCCACTCAACACGCAATGATTCAACAATCTGGCGGAAAGAGTGGACAACGAAAATGTTAACGCAATACCTCAAGAGGCCGGCTAAAAGTGGGGAACGGAAGTGTCTTCCTATGAGGAATGGAGTGTCTTAACACTAGGTCCGTTCTGCCTTCTCTGCTGTACGCTAGATACGGGTGTTATGTGCGGGATTTGGCGTGAAAGGCTGCAAACAACAAGTGTATTGTATAATATACGCCATTTTCTGAAAACATAATGCATCGATAAGCATTTGTTATGTTAGCTAACATAACTTTCTGTATACAATAATTACTCAATTTCCATTTGGAGAAATAAATACTCTGAGTAATAAGACAAAGAATTGTTGTTTCCACCATTAAAACTGCAATATATCTGTTTCCAAAGCGGGCAGTTACGTACATAATTATTTATTATTACTAGCTCTCTCACTCTCCCTCCATTACTTAAAATTCGAAAGTTAAATGGATATAAATCTAACTTTACATTTAACATTTAGAAGAAATTTACTTCCACACTAATTTAAAACACCTTAAGCTCTGATAATAATAGATTATATTATTAAAATAAGTATAATATTGAAAGTAAAAGTATATCATATATGTATTATTAAATTTAAATTTATTATATATATGTATATGTATATGTATTTTAAAAAAGCAAACATTCTTTTAACAAAAATCATAGCTCGAGCGATTGAGTTGGCATAATTGTACCCGTGATTTTACACGTCTAGACGCTATTTGAAACGTAGGTATTTAAAAAAAATGTTTGCGTCTGCCTGCCTGTTCCTCTGAAAAGAGAGAAATATGTACAACTTTGCTTAAAATTATTTGGATATGATTCACATTTGTATGTGTGGACTTTTTTTTTAGCTTCACGCTATATCCCGCACATTACAGAGGAGACCTGTAAACCTAGTGCTATGACACTCCGCCTCCCATTTAGACATTTCCGTTTCCCACGTTCCTCTTAGTTTGCGAGGTAATCCTTGCCGAGTGGCGGAACTTAACGCCGCGCTTCGCCTCGTTATATATAACATTTCATTTTCCCAAGTAGGAATCGTACCCGCTACCGTCGTTATGCAGTCACACGCTTCTACTACAGCAGCACGACGCAACGGCAGTCTTAATGCTTTTTCTTGTTAATATCAATACATTTCACCTATAGATATTTCCTGTTTTATGTAAGATAAAGCACAATTGGATTTCAGCATGTATGATGCCAAATTATCGGTATATGGAGAAAGAAGAGAAGAGACGAGCGTGTAATTGGGCTCATGCAAGAATGAGATTGAACGTCCTGTATCTGTCGTGTGTTGATCATTATTTAAAAAAAGAAACTTAAACTTCTATTATAAACGTTAAGTTCAAAATACCATAAGTCACCACAAAATCAGTGAAACTTATAGATCTAAAACATTCAAGTTTTTTGAACTAATAAATAATCTTTTATTGCAATAAAATAACGCTATGGATATTTAAAAAGATATATATTATATGTTGGTATAGAAAACTTTTAGCCGGGCCGTAACAATAAAGTTAGTACAATCGAAGCCACGAGCAATATACGTTATTTATGTTTATATCCCATTCTAAATTCCAGTAGGGGGCAGGGGGTAGTGGGGGGGAAGCTGGTGGGCAAGGGGTAAGCGACGCTCGATCGCAATTGATTTGTTGAAATTACCCCCGCAACTGAAACACAGGGGAAATCTTGTAGTCGTGTCGATGCGGGGAACTCATAAATGTACATTGTTTGATAAAAAAATATTATTTTTTAATGTACGTATACATTATGTGCATACCAGTACTTTTGTTTGTTTGTTTTTCCATGCTGAATGCAAGAGATTGCATAGATCTCTGAATCTGTGAATAAAGTATTTAAAGAATTGAACTAGCCTCTGAAGGCAAGCATAACATTTATGGTTTGAAATTGTTAGATTAAGTCCATTGCAAAATTAACATTAAATTTTAAATGTGTCATTGTCATTTGTTTTAAACATTTTTGTTTTTTTTATTATTTCGAAAATAAATTAAATATTGTTTATAGGAAATATATTTTTCCTATATGTTTATAGATAATTCCATGCCTTTATTTGTACAATAATTATATCAAAGGTTTAATATAAAATAAAATTAATTTATATAAATAAATAATAAAATAAAATATTTCAGTCTAACACTACTATTTTAATACAAAACAATAATAAACTTGTACAATAGTGTCCGAAATTCAATCTATATTGAACGGTGCCCTGAATAGAAATAGTTGTGAAACCATTAATGTAAAGGCGATTCAAAGCGTCCAGACTTCGGAATGTTATCCAAAATACTATATTAAATAATAATTGAGGGTTATATTCACTGTTATACTATAAGTATTTCTGGAATTTAATAATATTATTATCTAAAGAGTATTAACAAAGTTTTCAAACAATGTTATTCAGTTTTGTCAATTTAGTCTTCGATAAATAAAATAAATAAATAAATCAGCTTCACGCTGTACCCCGCACATAGCAAGGTAAGGTTCGACCTCCACTGGAGAGAATGAATTATAATTTATGAATATTGGCAATTATTCGCTCTTGCTTGCTTGCTCTACGCGCTTTTCACTCAACTGTAATAATGTCTTGAAAAATTCGACAAAAAAGTGGAGAACGGAGCGTCTTAATACTAGGTTACCTCTCCCTACACTGCTGTATACGGGATACAGCGTGAAGCTGATTATCTTAAGAAAGTTAGCAAAATTTTGCAACTATTTAAATATTGAGTATAGCACCTAATAAAGAAATAATTAAAAATTAATTCAAGGCAAGAAGTTTTGTATAAATAACACTGAATTAAAATAGTTTTAAAGTGTCGTGAGCCATCTGAAACTCTGAAATTCAAAACAAAATATGGCACTCGTAGGTCGCTGGGTGAAAGTTGTTGAATGAAAATTAATGAAATTCTCCCCTGGGGGACGACAGTCTTACAAAGGCAGCTCGGACGAGTTCAGATGCGTTCGGGACATGGAACGGATATTTTAAGATTTTCTTTTTATTTTTCCGTGTTTGTATTGTGTATTTTTATTATATACATGAGATTTATCGAATTAAAATAAAAAAATAAAAAAAAATCGCATAAAGCAGGGTAGGCAGAGAAAACATAGTGTCAAGGTTAAAAGCGAATCTCTACTGTATTTTTTTTTACCAGACCGATACTGAACCTGTAACCATCGTATTTACGAAAAGTTTTTTTTCGAAAGCTTTTTTTCTACAATTGACTATTTAGTACTTTATGATCTAAAAAAAAAGACTATAGCAATTTCTTCTTCAATTTGGTTATGAACGACCAACACTGCCATAGCATTTTAGCGAGGTGGAGAAAGCCAGACGTTCTTTATTACTTGTCCATAACTTCACCGTCCGACGACTTCACTCAACTGACCCACTCACTGCAAGTTTCGCCGCGAGTTTAATAAACAAATAATTACCGTTGACAAGTTGGGAGGCCTCTTGTATTTCTTTATGTTTTGTTTGTTAAACAGAAAATTGTAGGTCTTTTGAGTTCTATAGTGGTCTAATCTATTTCGAAATCTTTTTTGAGTGATTCAGTCATTTTTTTTTTTTTTTACATTTCCACTTTCATTTTGTGAAAACATTCCGTTTGATATTTTCGCGAGGCTATTGTTGATTTAGAGTTGTTTTATCTTTTTTTTTTTCTACGTTCGTTTTCCCTCTCTCGTTGAGTAGCCACTGACATTGTGATTTTTATTGCGTTTTCTGCTTTGTGCGATTTTTGAGACGGAAATGATGAGTGTCTAGTCATTGTAAAATATTGGCCTTGATTCTCTGTAGTGTCATTCAGTATACAAATGTTATTTACTAGCTATGATTAGTGCTTAAATTAACTAACGTTATACGTTATAATTTAACAGAAGATTTTTGTTTTGATAAATGAGATGTTTAATTATGAAAATGATAGTAATAATTAATTTTGTTATTTTTTTTTCTTACTTCATACTGTATTGCGCATATAGCAGTTTATCCGTGAGAGATGAGAAGGGAATCCGTTCCTCACTTTTCAAAGTATTGGGTGTAGGGTGGTGGTACTCAACGACATGTTTTTCTTGTTACCAGAGCGACGAAATGGAAATAATTTTAATTTCCCCAAACCCACAATGCCCCATAACGCTTCCTTTTGTTATTTGTATGAAGATTGAAGCATATTAAAACAAAATGACTTTTCTATTCCAATCTTAATATACTTTCTCGTATAAAACGATACATTGTGAATTTAGAAACACATTGAACAAAAGGTATAAAGTAAGAAAGGAGGGGAGAAATATTCACATGAAATTACAGCTTATTTAGGCGGCAGACTCGTAATGTCATATAATGGCTTTTCAATTTAGTACGAAATGCCGTCGAGATCCATTCGCGTATGACAATAACCTTTATTAAAAGCATCGACGAAAATATGGCAATCAGATGGGGGACAAAAAATATTCTACGCTTTTGGTGAGCTTTCGAAGCGAACGTTCGTGTCGATACTTCTGTACTTCCCTACGGTGAAAAGACCGTACAGATTTTATTTCTTTTGGCTCGTTATGATGAATAATAGGTATAATATTATGTCAATTAGATATCATTGTGCAGAAATGGATGATGTTAATTCTTTTTTTTTCCAGCTGCACTCTGTGTCCCGTACAAAACAGCGTAGTCAGAGGTAACATAGTGCTAAGACACTAAGTTCTCCATTTTTCGCTGAATTCGTAGAAAAAATTACATTATATAGTGTGTGCTTTAATTGCACAAATTACAACGTTGGACTGCAATAATTATATTTATTAGGGAATGAATCCGTACTTTTCATAAAAATATATATTTTCAAACATATAGTAGTATATTAATTATTTATTTAATCAACTTAATGTAATTGAAAAGAAATATTAACATTCCGCACTCCTCTACATAAACTATAAATGTGCCGAGTTTCATACTCCTCCGTCCGTCCGTAAAAAAGGATACTTTGCTTTTTGCTTCACGTATTAATATACCTATAAGTGTACCTATATAGTGGAAAGGAAAACGAAGTTTTTCCTGTATTCATACACTTTTTTTAGAAGATTTATGTCCACATTTTATTTTATTTTTAATCCTTTGAGTTTGTATTAATATTAATAATAAAATAAGTTTTAGTTTCAAATTAATATACGAGTACATTGGAATTATAAAAACTTATAAAATAATCAAAGTTAAGAAAAAAAAATACTGGTCTGAACATTTTTAATAAAGCCTTGAACATTTTCAATAAAGAATAATTCTAAGTTCTCACACATATAAACCTACCCTTTAATATATTTGAAAGGAGGAGTCAGTTTAAAAACACGCAATATTTTCCTGTATCACATAGTCCCATAATCTGCCGGTGTGTAAAAGTCCTCATTTATCTGGATTTGGTACATTGTACGTCAGGTGTTTTATAATAGTCACCCACACGCTGAGCATCTATTAATAAGAGTTATTTAAATAAATGCATTGGATATTTTCTTTTTAATTTGACCTTTTATATGATAAAAAATCCTACTTGATGATAAAAATAAACATATCCTATGATAAAAAACTCTTATTTTGCTGGTGCTATTTTATATTTTATTTCTTTTGCTCTACTTCGGTCTAGTGTTAAAGCACTCCGTTAACACCTTACTCTGCAGAAAGCTTAACAAATGCGTGAAGCTTAACACTAGAAGTGACGAAGATTGAGACCCCCCTTGTACCGCCGTCGTGACAAATTTGTCCCATTCTACTTATTATGTTGATTTTTGGTATAATACAAAAAAAATATTATTAAAATAATTCGTTAAATATGTAGACCATCTTTAATAATCAATGCTCATTCTTTAACAAACATAAAAACACCAAAAAACATAACACAAAGAAAAAATCAAATATTTCAAATACGTTATAAGGTCGTGCCAACTAACTGAATAACTCTTTAATTATAATTTATTGAAATTAGTTAATTTTATCTCTACCTACCTACCCTACCTACCTACCCTACCTACCTACTCTACCTACCCTACATTTGCCCACATTTGGTATCGAGTGTTTTTCTAAAATTCAAGCCTAGCTTAGTTATCCTTTCATCTGATACCTCACTTAAACTAGCGGCAAAATTTAATATTGACACCAATTTTACCCTACTTTTCAGGCTATTATCTTTTAAGATTTATATATAAATGTATAGTTTTCAGATTTTTTCCTGTACTAGTACTACATGTAGATGCTAGCTGACTGTAGGTCGTCATATAGTTGATATTCATATACTCATATGAATATCAACTCGATTTCTGAGATAAAGGCACAGATAGACGATGGACAAAAAATGATCTTATAAGGGTTTTTATCCTTAAAAGCTACAGAACCCCAAAAACTTAGACATTGACTACTAAACCTACTATTCAAATTTTTTCCGCCCCCGCATTGCCCTTTACCCTCCACCTCGTCTCCTAGGCATGAAAATTTGTCAAATTGTACCCCCAAATAATAAAATAATAATGGCGGGACAAAAATGACCCAGCAGCAGTTCTAGGTAAATCTCTTTTTTTTTCAAAAAGTATGACTGCTATAAAATTATTTATATTTTTAAATAAATAAAGGTGTAAAATTGGTAATAGTCAAAAAGTTTCATCTACATAAATTAACAAAAAACAGTTATATACAATCAAACTTGCGTTTGAGACAAAAATGGGACGGCGGCGCTTCTAGTGTTAACACATTTTCTTAAGACTTAGATTATCATTGCTTCTTTTAATTCATTTTTATATTATAATTTTGATTGCCACCCAAAATACGTTGCAACGTTTCCTATGCACTTAGCTAACTATTGTACAACTTAGTTGTTTCTCTTTGAAATAACTGAAACGCGGCGTGCGTTCTGAATGTAAAATAATTTAAATTTTATTATCCCGTATGAATATTTAATAAATTCTTTCAATATAATTTAATTTTTTTAACAGAACACGTATTCATATTTTCGTAGAACAATTTACATACGAAACCAGTAAAAGTAATCTGGCAGCGCAACAACCACTCAGCACTTGGCAAGCCCCACGAAAACTGTTATATTTTGAAATATTGTAATCGAATTATATGGAGGAAATTGTCGAATTTATTCATGCTTAAAACAATATTCAAGTGAAAATGATAAAAACATCAGGCAGTAGTTAATTAATTACTTTTAAATATTTAAAAGAGAATAATAAGAATTGTTTTTGTTCAATAGTATAGAATCTCTATAGTTGGCTCGGCTAAATGAATAAATTGTTTTGTTTTTATATTACATACAAACAGTTACTTTTGAGTTAGTAAAAATTAAAAACAAATATATATCAAACTGTAAAAAAAATATCTTGTATGAAGAAATTCTATGGCAATTGCCATTCCACATATAAATGAATTGCCGTTAATATTTAACAGGCGCTTTAAGATATTTTATAATATCAAAAATTTTATGTACTCTATAAGCCACGTTTCTATATCCTACTCTGTTCAACTTACAGACTTCATTTAATATTAATACAGTAATAAAACATCGCAACTGCTAACTAACCAAAAAAAAAAAAAAACCAAAGNATCGCAACTGCTAACTAACCAAAAAAAAAAAAAACAAAAGTGTCCAAGTGAAAATTAAGTGCAAAAGAAGTGTTCTAAAAGTGAGTGTCGAAGGTTCGTCCATCATCCGTAAAGCATGCCGTTGTACCGGACAGAACGTTTTTAATGTTTGATCATACAAAGTGGCAAGATCAGGTGGCGATGACGCGGGGGGCGGGCGCACCACCGCGCTTATCAGTTGATAAGCCGTCGGTTGATAAGAGGCCGGCACACGTTGGTGGGTATTCACCGTGACCAGGCCGCTCGGTACCCAGCGGCCGCCGCCCGTCATGCTGCAATCGTTGAACGCACTCGCCGGCAAAATATCGCCGGGCGGCGGCCTCGACTCCAACGCCAACAGGCACACGCACCCCAACAGGAACCACAAGGCGCTGCCGTACTCGAATACTAAGTGAGTGGAAACTTCTTTTTTTTTTTTTTTTCTTGTTGTCAAAATTAAGTATTATTTTGTAAATTAGCATTGTATTTGTAGTCAAAGTCAAAGTGCATGTTTTATTAACGATGATGTGTAGTAGATGTTATTATGACGATTTTTTGTTGAGGTAAAGTTTTTTTTATTATAAGTATAAGCAGTATAAATATAAGCATTTTTTTTTAGAAATTTATGTTGTGAAGAAGATATTTGTGTGTGAATGACCCTTTAGGTTTATACCAATACGTACACGTATAAGATATGCTGATGATAAACTGATAAAACGACATTTTCTTAATAATAGGTACTATAGAATATTATGTTCATATATGTGTAGGTATACTTCTATTTTAACCGAAGAATTATCCTAGAATTATAATATAAATAAGTTATGGAATATTACATTTTTAATTTTATAAATGTAATCTAACAATTATGATACGTTCTAAATAGTTCCATTATCATTGGGTACACAGTGTCGTGTATGCGCATACGCATCGTGAATCATTATGTAATTTAGAAGTGAGTGGTTCAAATGTTTCTTTTTAAATCATACTAAGTGTTCGAGATTGAGAGTAACTAGTAACTTCATTAATTAAGGTTAGGTTTTTAATTTAATTTTATATAATTAATACCTTTATTTTAATTTATTAACTTCATTCATAGAATATCTAAATTAGAAGCAATATTTATGAGTTCTATAAACAATTGACTTGTTGCTTCCGCATGGTTATAAATAACTTAAAATTATATTGTTTGTTTTAATTTGAATCAGATTCACCTAACAATTATAAAGGAAGAAATATATCTTACACAGTTTAAAACTATTAATGCAGACTTGCTCTTATCATAAGATGTAAATATTTTTTTTATCAACGAGATTATTTTTTTATTTTTCTCCGACTTCATTGACAGACTAGATTCGATAATTTTCCCCTATGATACAATATTATCGATAAATGTTTATTTTAATCAATAAATGTTAATTTTAAAAACTTAAGATTCAGCACAAGGAAAGCACAAATATATATGAAAATAATGTTACTCTAGCACCATCAACATCAAACGTGCTAAATAAATTGCACCTTGAAGTTTAAAAAAATAAATATGATTATCTACAGTAGATATTAGTGAAATTATTATAAAAGATCCTGGGTTTTACATAGATGATGACCATTTTCTGTATACGCGGGACTGGCTGGTGAGGTTATTAGACAGTTAATACTCAAGTTCTTACAATTTTAGTTTTTGCTTAATTATTTAATAAAATTTAGTTTTAGTTTCTTTTTTTTAATTTGGCTAAAAGTTCTAATTCCCCGTGTAGGAAATATTTATTATATATATACATTCGCCGCGTTAACAGTCGTATGCTTGTGCCCCTGTACGACAACGACCTAACATTATAGTCATTTCTATTTGGCCACGCCGCAAGTAAAAGCAGGTGTATTATAACATTTTATTAGAAAACTTTACATTGGACATAAATATGCGTTTCAAACGTTTCTGGGTCACGTGTTCGCAAACAAAGATTAGTCAATGACTTATTCGCTTTGGTGAGCCAAGCTCCTCTTGACTTAAGCCTTAAATGTTGTAATCAGTTCATTGATAAGAGAATATCATGACGCGTACATGGTAATATTAGACTTGTTTTTTAACTGCTAAAATTATATTTAGATGTTTTAGAACGATAATTGTACGTGTACGACTGGCCTCATAGCCTAACCCTACTTCTCTGACTTTACTGTATTATTGTCATTTAGTGGGTACTTAAAGCAAAAGACCGTGCAAAGTGGAGTAGGTTGAGTAGGAAGGCAGACCCTGGTAATAGCCGGCATTAAGCCAGGGAGAAGAAGAAGAAGAAGTAGGTACTTAACAAAAGATTAGAATAAATAATAAAAACTGATTAGTTTTTTTTTACTTTCCACTGTATCCCACACACAGCAGGTTAGGAAGATTGAAATTGGAATATATCTTGCTGTTAAGACACTTCGTTCCCCACTAAGAGGGGTGAAAATTAAACATATTAAATATTTCTTTCCCCGAGTCGATTCCCAATCGAATCGCGTATACAGTCACAGGCTTGTGCCCCTTGAACGATGTGTATACATTAATAAAATAATTTACTATTTCAAGTAAAATATTAAAATGATTACCTATTTTCAATCAAAATCAACGACAGCGTATTCTCGAAGCGCTCGTTAAAAAGAGCTTTCGAAATTTTATTTAGGCACACAGGAAATTATCTTTCATAATACGTATATGTATTTGCAATATTACTTACATACATTAGACACTTGGTTGTATGAATTGACGCTTGTCTCGTTTCCACAGTGATATTATTAATTCCCCACGCATGTGGCAGAGGTAATAACGCTCACCCGTCGCAAGCGTCGTACGCCCTGTTTGGTGTATTATAATTATTATTATATTAGTGTATAACGCAATAGGTTGTAGGTTCGATTCCCGCACGAGGAAGTGCCTTAACACTAGGTACGAGTTCGCTCTGCCTATCCTGCTATGTAAAAATAGTAAAGAGGCGATTACCAGATAGGTTTTTTTCTTTGTTGCTTGGTAGTTCAGTAAGGTTTTAGGTACGGATTGGAATTGCATGTGTAAAATAAAATGCTGTTAAAAGTAACAAAAAAAAACAAAGGTTTTTGAGATATAATTAGTAGAGTTTAAGAAACAAATCTTCTTTAAGTCAATAATGAATAAATGAATGAGACTTATAAAAAAAAATAAAATAATATGTTGCCACATACTAAAATTAAAAGGAATATGTCAATAGTTCGATAAAACTCAATTTCCAAGTCACGTAGGGTTGTTATCCTACATGTGATCTTTACCCAATTAGGTAAATCCCTTGTTATCGAAAGACGAGAGTAAGAAATCGTAATTTTTTTACCAATTATTTCAGGGTTTCCAAATTCTTAGTACACGCTGCGTCTCGACCACTAGACCGCCAGCTTCCCTCTGCCTACCCTACTATGTGCGGAATAAAAAAATGTTCTAAGTATCTTCTAACTGACTTGACAGTTATCACAAGTATTTTATACTTAGGCCCATGTAAAGTAATAGTTTCAATTATGTTTAATTAAACGCCCAAAGCCATATATTAAACAAATAAACTTTGTTATTATATTAATATTCCTCACGTGACTGGCGTTCGCCCGTCACAAATGTCACCCGGTTTATTTGTTCTTCGTATATCAGAACCGGTGCGTATCTAATGCTAACTGTACGTTTGCGTAGACTTCCACTAGAAGTAGATAGCTATATTTATTTTATAGCTAATTCCGAATACAGTTTTGGTGTAGGTAGTAATATATTTTTTTCATATATTACTTTCATTTTATTAATTTCCTTTGAGTTTCGACGGTACGGCATAGGTATCGCTCCATACCTCTTTCGCCTCGTCCCCTGTCACCGACCTCTTCATAAATGCCCTCCGGAGAGTCCTCGTGTTTTTTACGTAACTTTCCTACAGTATCTTTAATACTATGTTTTCGAAGGTCAACCGAGGGTTCCCCCTACCTCTCTTGCTGCTCACTTTTCCATCATAAATCTTCTTTTCCATTCTTTTATCATTCATTTTTTCGACGTGCCCAAATCAGTTGAGCACGATTATTTTATTATATGTATATTTTCAATACTAAAATCGAAATCAACATTTTAATTGAACTGTTAGCATAAAAAACCTCCTCTTGAACGATGATTGAGGAAAATATTAATAATTTTCACGTATCTCTTTAATATGAATACGATAAAATATGCAAAGCTACGAACTGTATTAAACACGATAGAGAAAATTTAATATCAATTTATTTAAATAAAAAGTTAGTACATTTGGGGAAATTCATTTAGTAAATTAATATGTTTAATAGTTCTTTCTTTTGATATAAAGTCATATATATATTTACTTTACATATAAAATATATGTCATTTGTTGTAAACATTATTTAAACGAGTTCGATTAGAAAGTGGAGAAGGGTGTGTGTCTACACTAGCCTCTCCCTGTCCTCTGCTATTTAGGAAAAGGCTTCACGCTGATTCTATTTATGGCACGAGTATAGCATTCAATGGATGTTCACCTCAAAGTGACTTGATGCAGGGAAGTGTTACCCTAGGGAATATTATTATAACAATACTGCAGGAACATATTTGTTTACATATACGAGTAAATATATGATAAATAATAACATAACTCGTACTGCGTTTCGATGTTATTTCTTTGATAAATAAAACTAAATAGAATTATTAATGTATTAGATTATTAGTGTTTCAAAACAATAGTTTTAACTTAAATATGTTATTTTCATTTCTGTTTTGTATAATATTATAGTCCTATTTTATTTATACCTAATTTGTGATAGACTATATACTTTATATACATGGATTTGAATTTAATTTTTAAGAATATTTTCATTTATAAGCAGTCATAGACCGCAACTTCATTTTCGTGAACTGTAAAATTACTTTTTTATGTTTTTTTTTAATTTAAAAAATACTTGGTGGTTGCGTCTGTACGTGATCTGTCAGCCACTGGGTCTGTAACGGAAGAGTTTTTTTTTAATGTAGATATGTATAGCATTTACTTTCCTAAATCAATTCTTTTATGCCTTGAAATAATTTACCATTTATCACTTCGTACTTATGTATATGCTCGTTGATAAACTAAGGCCACAAAATGAATTTTGAATTGCAAGGCGAAGAAAATGATAAACAGATTTATATTCAATTTTTAATACGTTGGCTACAATAAAACGAATAACACTTAAAATATTTTCCACATTGGTGTCCATGTGTACAGTTGAAATGGCGAGTAATTGGAATTTTCGTTTTACGTTTGAACGGTTGTGTTTTTGTTTGTGTCGATACACAATATTCATTTCATAACGTCAAGCCAGACACATACTCCACAACGCCGCCTTAGTAGTTTTCTTGATTATTAAAGTATTAACCTACATGTTTCCTAAAATAAAACTATCTAAGTCAATAATAACATTTACAGTTATAAAATTACGCCGCACACAGCAGAATAGGAACCAAAGAGAGAACTTAGTGATAACACGCTCTGTTCCCCATTTTCCTATGAATTCTGGACACAGTGGGTGTTGAGTGGCGAAATTCAACGCCAAGATTTTCCTCGGCACCAGAATTAAAAAATTAAAATATAAATTTTAATAAATATTTCATTTTCTCCAGTGGGGATTGAATCCACATCCTTGCACGTTTGCAGTCACACGCTTCTGCCCCTGCGCCACACCTGGCCTCATACGTTAGTTAATACCTTTTCACTTCATTATATACTCATCACTAGCATTTATTTAAATGGATGATACGAAATATGAAGTCTATATTTCTTTAATATTTTTTGTTTTAAATATAACATAAGTAAATAGTACTTCAAAAACAGTTTTATCGAATCACGTCTAATGTTCGAAAATAAAACGTGTACATTATATAAAGATTTAATCGCTTTTAGTATTAAAGCGATCAAAGGGTACGTTTATAACTGTATACAATAATCTTCATCTCTTTCGCTTCGCCTTCGTCGAAGGACTTAGCTTGGCAAAGGCAACCTATTACGAAGATAAATCCTTGGCCGCCTTACGTATTATGTTTAACGAATGAATATGTTTTTTTTTTTTCATAGAATTTATGTGAAATCGTATTGACACGATTTTTTTATTTCATAATTTTGTATTTTGAGTTTAGTTTTGGTTAATTAAATTCACTACGGCTACACTACTACTTACTAACTTGGTAATTTTTTTTATATTTTGTTTTAATTTTTAATTTGAGCTTCACATAGCAGGGAACCCACAGGGGAACTGAATATCTTAACATTAGGTTCCAAAGTTCTCTCTACTTTTCTACGCTTATCCCACTATATGCTGGATACAGTGTGAAGCTAAAAAAAGTCTATAATAAACACGACTGAAGTATAAATGTCGTTATTAATGTTATTAAAGCTTATTCAATTGCACGTATTCTGTATATGAAAAGTGTCGCATACTGTTTCCCTTTCGCTCGTATTTTCCATTAGTTCGTTATATTTTTTCAAGTGGACTTTAGTTTGCGTGTTAATTAGGCATCGCTACTTTTCATAGCCTCGTTCACGGGTAATAAAATATTACGCATAAAAAAATTACATTCATCATTAAGTGAAATATTGAAACGAATTACACGATACCAAGACTTATTGGCTGCATTATAATTTATGAATTGTAGCTATAGAAAGCTTAGATGCTATACTAGAATTATTTTATCTAATCTATTTATTATATTGTAATAATTTAGGGCCAGTATAAATAACATACTTTGGCTTAAGCAGAATTAAAATTCGCATCCCTTTTATATAATTGCCAAGCACTGGACTATGGAATTGAGGCCAATTGAAGTTATACGTTTAGAATTTAGATTGTGATTTGTTAGGAATTACTTATAATATAAATAATATAAGTAAAAAAAACTTTGATTCGTAATTGAAAGTTTCTTTTCTACATCCAAAATTTTGACTAAGACATTGAGCTTTTGACAGATATTATAAGAATATACATTATGACTTACTGGCTCATAATGAACTCATCGTTATCGTAATTTATACATATATAAATACAGCATCACGCTTCATGGATTTTCTCGAGTAGCTTAGTAGGCAGAGGGAACGCAGTGTTAAGACACTGTTCCCGTTTTGTTCCCTAATTTGCGCCCAATTTTCATTCGAATACATTAATTGTTAATAAAACCCTCGCCAGTTAACATTGCATCATGTTTCTTATTTAAATGAGTATGTAACAATTATGATTATTAAATATAAATATATTTAAAATATATATTATACAAAGAATTTCAACCCTTAACACATTGTATCAAACAATATAATAACGTATAAACTACATACACCCGTTAGTATTAAAACTGTTAATATCGATCCAGTGATAAAAGATAATGTTCGAGCACCGTTTATGTTCCTGTAGATTATTTTGTTTCTGCATACATTTATTTATAACAGATATTTACAAAACTGAATATTAGATTGTTTAGAAATAAAATTATATTTTAAGTAGTATTTTTATTTCCTCGCCCTGCTAAGACAAATTGGATTCCGTCACTCCACACGCAGTATCTTATATTCGGACGAAAAGCGAAATGTCTTGTTTTCTTTTCTCCTATGCGTATGCAGAACATAAACGGTACTTGAACATTATCTTTTATCATTGGATCGATATCAACAGTTTTAATACTAACGCGTGTATGTTATTTGCAACGGTACACGCTATTTTATTCTTTGATCCAATGTGATAGGGGTTGTAATTCTTTATTTATTTGTATTTATTACATGTTATATTTGTGTTATTTACATGTATATATGATATATTTATATTTAATAATAATAGTAACATACTCATTTAAATAAGAAACATGAGGTTTATTTTTAATTGATTTAGTAAATAAAAAGTAACGTGAAAGTGAGAAATAAACTATATATTACATAGTTATATCTGATGTTCTCGAGTATAGAAGTGTAACAAGGTTAGAATGCTTTATCACTTTTATAATTTTGTTACTTATATTCATTCAAAGAATTAGAAGTAAAATATGAGGAGACAGTTTGTACAGGCATTTATTTTTCTCGGCATATTTCGCTTTGTGGGTATCGAAGATCACCAATATTATTCACTGATTTACGTAATTTTTAATTAGGATTATAGCACATATTTCAAATACTATAGACATTTTATAAAAAACTTGTTACAAGTTTTTTAAATATTCAATTACTTCATTTAACTACTACTTTGCAAAAAAATATGTTTGTAATTTTTTTATTAATAATCCTTTTATATCGACCGCACTTTTTTTCCTGAGAGAAAATGAGAAAATGAGAACATGGCGTTCATTTTGTTAAAGAATTTAAAAAAAAAACGGAACTGATAGCTATCTATATATCTATATAGTAGTGTCAACCGTCAACGAATGTCAATAACAGCTCTTCTTGTTTCTTTATCTAAAATACCATAAAATACCATAAATAGCATGAACATATTCTATCTTATATCTTTCTTATATATTATATATATTATATATCTTATATATTCTTATATATTATATATCTTACAGTATAAATCCCTAGTGTAATATATGATTTCACTATCATCGACGTCACCACACGCTACCATCAAATACTAGTGACAAAGTAACAATTTCATATAATAAATATGAGGAGGGTAGTTTTGAAAACATAACATTACACCGAACGCCCGTCTATCTATGTATTTAATTCTCAGCGGTAGGTAACCTGCCTCGGTCGGCCGTAGATCGAGTTTGATAAGTGATAACGAGGTGTAATCGAGCGATGTGTGCCCTTATCAGTGATAAGAATATAGCAAACATGTACGGCTATGGAGTGTGGCGTGGATATTCTAGAACAATGAGGTAATATTGCTTTTATTGCGATATATCAAATTTTATTTCATTTATGGTTATTTTAAGTAGATTTCTAATGTATTTGTTTTTATTTATGTAGTATAGTGTAGGTAGGTATTTTTTATATAATTTCAATAGCTTAACGCTAGCTTCTGTTATCTATTAAAGTTATCTGTAAACGTATCCTAATGTTTATATAACCTATAAATTGTATTGCACGCATACGTTTTTCGTTGGTTCGTGGTAGGTTTGTTATTAAGTTGTAATATACAATATGTAGGTATATGCCTACATTTAACGTAGGTTTATATTGTAATAATAATTTGATTAAACCTTTTAACTCAAAAGATTACAATATTATTGCACAATATTAGATGAAGGCAATCTTATTAGATTGGCAGAAGGTCATTATACTACGAGTATGTGTATTTATAACTAATAGTGTGATGTAAATATAATTTTTAAAGGAGCAAAATAAATACTAAGCAATTTTCTATTATAGCTAAAAATTTAAGTTTATATTTAGGTAAAGAAATAAAAACACATGGATTTTAGAAACAAATTGAGAACATTGAACTACACTTGAAATCGGCAACAACTTTTCTGAACAACTTTTATGAAGTGAATGATATATGTGTACACTAAAAATAAATAATAAAATATACATTTAAAAGAAACTACGCAATAATATTTATGGAATTGAATTTGACCCACTTATTATTGTATTGTCATCAAATTTGGCAATTTTACTTAGCTTAGATGACATACCTACAATGATATTTTATTATCGAATTGGTCTGAAGATGGAGCTAGGACCTGAGTAGTGGAACTCTTCAGAGGTTACTGGTAGACCACTCGAATTTAGGTTAATATAGTCTATAGCTCTGAGCACATTCATGTACTTAGTGTAAAAAGATTGTTTTTTTTTTCAGTTACTTTAACTATATATTTTCTTTTTTAATATTAACTATGATATATATTTTTTTCAGTTTCAAATAGACTGACGCCTAATTGTATAATTGTATGTAACTCTTATCGTTAAGAATTAAGCACAAGATATAAAATTAAATCTCAATACAATATATGTAACCATATAAAAGTATATTGAATTTTAAATTATTTTATAATAATTTATATTATTATGTAAATTAATTGTGACGTTTAATTCAAATAATACTAGAATAAGTGATGATTATTAATTTGTTTACATATTATTATCATAAATGATGAGATGAGTCAAAAAAAACCCTGGATATTTAAGAATATTTAATATTGTGGAAATGGTATTTTTGGCGTTTCGTTGGTTTCACCACTTAACTCACAGCGTCTATTATTGGTTAAAAAAAATGGAGATAAGAGACAGTCTTATATCTAATTTCTAACCTAACCTCACATTAGAATGCAAAGATATACTTAATTTTATTATTTTCTCTTAATTTTATCTCTTCTTATTTTTATTATTTTCTCTTGCAGTGGGATGAACATGAATATAAACAACAACAACAACAGTACGAGCATCAACAATAACAACAATAATGATGAGAAAGTTGAAATGCCTGACCCTGATTATATAAAAGTAAGTCATTTTAAAACATCCAATACATAAACTTACTTATATATACTTTATACTTCCTTAACATGTATAGTTTTTGATGGCCTTCAAAAACTTTCTTGATTAGGTTAAGCAAGAGTACCGTAAGTTAAGAAAAATCAGTTTTTAAACTGTCTATTATGAAATGATATATATAAAATGTAAACAATTTCACAGGCCTTGAATAGTAAACATGTTGTAAAAAAGCAATATGAGTAAATTAAATTAAAAAACCGACCAATTTCGGGCTGTAGTCACGAAAGAAGGATTCCGTGTCATTATCTATAAAAAAAAAATCTATAAAAATGGCATGAAAATCATGTTTGTTGTACGGGGAAAAGCCTTCAATATTTTTTTTTAGTTTTTTATATTTGTTGTTATAATGGCAACAGAAATTCCTTATCTGTGAAAATTTTACCTGTTTCACTATTACAGTTTGTAAAATACACCCTGGTAACTGACGGGAGGGCGTACGAACCCTTTGGGTACGAAACCTTTAAAAAAATAAAAAAAATAATATATTTATAGTTTAGTTAAAAGAAAAGCATCCTAAAACTCCTTTCTGCTAACACCATTTAAAGGCGGAAGACAAAATCTAAGCCTAAGTAAATTTAGGTGCTCCTCTTGAAATAACAGCATTATACCTAACTCAGCACGATGTGTGCTCTAAACAAAGATTGCAAAGCTTCTGTAGACTTGAGCTTACTTTTGGTATGAATTAAGCTTAATCTTTAGGACTAGGCCGAGGCCTGTGAAGCTGTCGCGGTGAAGAGGCACAAGGTTATGGGTTCCATCCCCACTCGAAAGAATGAATTATTATTTCTTAATGTTTTCATTTCTTCGCTCTGGCACAGTCTGGCAATGCCTCAAAAAATGCAGCGGGAAGTGAGGAATGCAGTGTCTTAACACTAGGTTCCCTCTGCCTATCCTGTTTCAAGTAGGACACAGCGTGAAGCTGATTTATTTAATTTGTAGAACGTAGAATCACTCACGACTGTACTCCATACATTAGCAACAGGTGAGGATAAACAACCATTAGGTATTCTATTGGTGAATTGAGATTTCTGTACTTTAAAGTGCCTTTAGTTTCATATAACGTTAGTTGGACGGGTGGACGAGTGGACGGGTGTACGTATACAAAGCCACTGTAGCGTTTGTTTGTATAGGAATAACTTGGCTGCTTTGAAAATGTTTCCACATTTCACTGTGAACTTACGTGACAACTGAAATCTGTTGTTTTCTTTTTATATACACTGTATCTCGCACTAGCGGGATAAGCAGAGGGAGCCTAGGGTCAAGACACTCCGTTCCTATTAAGTTCCTCATACTTTTCCCACTTTTCCACCGAATTCTAGAGGCGTTTGAGTGGTGGAACTCAATGCCGTGCTTTGCCTC
The DNA here is from genome assembly GCA_013403645.1 of Heliconius nattereri. Taxonomy (NCBI): domain Eukaryota; kingdom Metazoa; phylum Arthropoda; class Insecta; order Lepidoptera; family Nymphalidae; genus Heliconius; species Heliconius nattereri. The sequence continues at coordinate 8,390,776 of JAAIXI010000248.1, read as the reverse complement.
GTTAACACAGCGAGAAAATCAAAATATTATTATAAATATTTCATTTCTTCGAGTGGGGAATCGTCTGATCCAGATTGGCCTCAATTTTTGTTTATGTAAACGCATATTATATATTTGAATTGATTAATGACATCGTCTGCTATCATACTTTAACGCTTAACTTAACTCTTACTTAGTTTAACTTACTTAGTTAGATCAGATTTTTTTATATTTGTGCGAAATTATTTTTAAATAATAATAACGTACTTTGAATATAGGCGCGTGTTAAGTAGGGTGACAACTCAACGCCGAACTTTTTTTTTGTTACGTTTGTATTGGAGAAATAGAAATAATTTTGCAGAATAGTGGGAATCGAAGCTATAACCGTCCTGTTTCCATTCAGACACTGTGCCCCGCCATCACGACACGCTCAATGCTAATTGAACTAAAAAAATCGATTGTGACTGAATTGAACCTGTTTTATGTGCCTACATAAATTTAAAAAATAATCTTGACAGTTTTATCAATTATAAATAATTAACTATAATTAATAATAATACAATTTTTTCCATTGTAAAAAGACGTTTTCATAAAAGTAGGTGTAAATCCGTACGTGAAATAAATCTGTTACACCGTGTCTATATAAGTGTATTGGAGCCGCGGAGCAGTCGTAAAGCCCCTAGCATTAGAGACACATCGACGGTGTTGCTTTTGAGATGTTTGGACGTAAACGAGTACGAGAGAGTACGAGAGTACGAGATATTATATATCAATATTGTTTTAGTTTCATGCTTGGTCCCATATTGTAGGATAGATGGAGAGAATCTAGTGTTGAGATTCTCCGTTCTCCAAGTTTCTTCTGAAATCGAGGCGGGTGTGTTCAGTGACAGGACTTTTGTTACTCAGTGAAAGACAGATTTATTAGAAAAATGAAAATAATTTATACTCCAGAACGCTGTTTAAATTCACAGCCATCGCTTTGACAATCAAAAGCATCCCATTGAGTACAGTAGCTCCAAATGTCGATGTTTATGTTATAAGACAATAAATAGTAAATTAAAATATAAATTTGATCATGGGCGAGAAATGTTATTACCATTGTTAGATAAAGTTTTTGATAGATACATCAACTTTTTTTTTAAGCAAACTTTGCGTATTAAATGACTCTTAACAACTTACTTTTTTATTTTATATTTAATACTCTACAAACTTTATAAAGTATATTATAAATACATAAAAACTTGTGTTTACAACCATTCTTCTTGATTTTTACACTTATAAAAGGTATCTTACAGTATAAGTATGTAAGTCTGCCTTTATTACGAAGAGTAACAAATATAGCCTACCGTTAGTTGTTATACAGTAAAAGTAGGTTCAAATCTACGTGATATTAATTTCCTCAAGAGAATCTTATTGATTGTGAAATTTTCCGTCTAATAACGAAGGTAATAAAAAAACCCGACTGCGTATAACTAAAGAGAAAAACTACAAGATCTATAGTTTCTTTTAGAAATCGCGTTTTATATAATAACTAGAAATGTCTTTATATTTTAAAATATAAAATTAATATGTAAATTTAAATATGTAATAATCCCTATTTGAAATCAGACATTTCTCTTCATATATTTTTTTCATAAAAAATACAGATACTATTGGCAATAACATACATTTATATTACATTCGTTGGCCTCGTTTTACTATTCAAATAAAAACTCAGTAGATATCATTGGAGCGAACGTTTAATTTGGGCGAGTAGTGTAGTGTAACAGATTTAATCACTACGGGACCGCGTGTAGAACCGTACAGTGTTTCACGACCCAGTTTCACGTTGATAACAAGATTTTCACGTCAGTAGATATTATCAGGACGAAAGTTGACTGATAAAGCTGATTCTTGTATGAAATGCAGCAAAATATATTTTGGGCTATAGGATAGGCTGTATATGTCTGTCTGAATGTCTGCTTATAAAATATATTTTTTAAGCTTTCGTCTGTGGCACTCAACTTAAGTGGTGACACGCAAAGCCTTTGTTTTTTGTAGATCACTTTTTTTGGCCTGTATTTTGTATATAGCAGGATAGACAAAGGGAGCCGTTCACAGAAACTTCCGGTCCCCACTTTCCGCTGAATTCTTCAAGCATTATTTGTTGAGTGGTGGAACTCGACGCATTTTTCCTGGTTACCAGAGCGAGGAAATTATGAAATATTTCATTATCTCAGGTGAAAATCGAACGTACAACCATCGCGTTAATAGTTGCACGCATGTGCAGTGCAACCATTGCGCTACGAGAGCGTCTACGCGTTTATGCCCTTTGTTATGAATACAAAGATACTATTATATCAATCATTGATCATAATATAATAGCAGTATAATTTTGATGCTATATTTTAATATATGTGTGTAATGTTCTTTGTGTATCTCGACTAGCCATGTTACACAGTGTAAATTACTATACTTCAACAGAAAGGAAGTTACCCGCTCTTGCTACGGTTTTTAATTCTGTTAGCTAATGAAAGCCTATAGATACTCCGTGTAATTGTCAAACACAATCGTAATTGGTTGAAATTCGAACCTTTTATTTATAGTTTATGTTCTTATATGAGAAACTAAAAATATCGCTGTTTCCCGCGTACAGAGGGTACATAGGAACCTAATTTTAAGATTCCCACATTAACAATGACGTTCCCCATTTTCTACCGAATTATCGCAGCACTGCGTGTTATGTAAAACTCATCGCCGCGTGTTGCCTATGTATTACGAAAAAATAAAATAATCATTGCCCCGTGTGGAGATTGAACCTAAAACCATTACGTTTACGACAAAATGTGCAGAACAAATTTCCCAAAGCATATCCTGAACTTTTCTTTAATATATGTATTAAAATGTTAATCCATACTAAAAAAAATATTTTGGAAATGTAAAAAAAACTATTGACTTATAATCAATAATATAATATTTTTTCCATTCACGTCCACCGCATTTTGTAGGACTTCTAAACGAAATAAAATAAAAACACGTTGATTTTGACATTTAATTAAATAACAAAACTTTGTAAGTTTAACAACTACAGCAGCGGTAGAAAGCGTTCGTTTAAAATTTATGTTACTTACAGTGTGGATATACGGGTTTTCTGATCGACACTCTAAAAGCTCTGCGCGGGCTCAAAAGGAATTACTCGTAATCAATTTGCGATTTTCATCAGCGTGATAAGTTTTCACGTTACTGCCTTTGTGACGTGAGTCGATATCAATCATGAGATGCCTGCCTTTGTCATATTTTTTTTTCGGATACTTCAAAAATGTTAGGTACTATCTAGGCCTTTTGAGTATTTTATCTAAATTTTGTTTTAATATTCAATTTTTCTTGCATTACTTACGCGCCCAGCACCCTAACAAACATTGCCTGTCCACTGGTGGAACTTAACACCGCGTTATTCCTATCACAGTCAAAAATTACACTGACAAAAGAAAACAAAACTTTGTTTTTATCAAACGCCCACCCATCGCGCATATTGGCAGTTTCATAAATAAATTGAACACTCAGCAGTCTGCGGAAACGTTCAAAAGTCAAAGCTTAACATGTGGTATTCCACACTTAAAGCTCGCAACGCAATCGGGCGAAACCTTTTTAATTACGTCAATATATCACTCGATTTTCGAATTTGCAACTTTTGGCGTCCACTCCACTCCACTCCACACCACTCCACTCGGCTTCGGGAGGCGGAATCGGATTTCTGCGCAACTTTGTTACAATGTTGACACTTTTAATTTAACTATTTAAACGTTTGGTGCAGTCAAAAATAAAGTAAATGTTTTACTTAATCCGTTCACTTTGAGCTTGTTAAGTGCTTTAAAAGAATTTTTGGTTACATTAACTTTTTGTATAAGGTGTTTTATTAAAATATTTTCATACTAGATTTATACGAATAAATATAATAAATATACCATCTCAACGCTATATCCCGCACACAGCAGGATAGGCAGAGAGAACCTAGTGTTAAGACACTCCGTTCACCACTTTCATCTCTTTATATTTGATACTTTTCGTCTAATTGATTATTTTATATATATTATTGATATACTTTATTCTTTATTATTAATCTATCCTCACCCGTGTTGCAGATGTTCGTCGGCCAGGTGCCTCGGAGTATGGACGAGAACGATCTCCGGCAAATGTTTGAGGAGTTTGGCAGAGTGCACCAGATAAACGTGCTACGTGATAAGATCACCGGCTCTAGTAAAGGTAGGATTTTTATATTATTTAAAGAATTTTTGTTTTTGATATTGGGATACTTTAAAATGAGATTTTATTGGATTTTTTTTTAAAGATTAATATAAATATTTTGAATGATCAATTCACTAGGTATTTGTGTGACTCAAAATGTTGGATAGGTATATTTGTTAAATATATTTACGGACATGGAGGCGTACTTACAAAAAAATATCGAAAATAGATCCAACGTTTTAAATATTATCTACTAATACAGTAAAAATAATTAAAGACCAAAATCAAAACATTCTTTGTTGAATGAATATTGAAATTGGCGGAAAAATCTTTTAATTGTCATTTAATATAAAAATGCTAGTTTCTATATTAATTTTCTTTTTCTATAGTAATGCTAGTTTCTATTCGTTTCTACTGAATTTATTTTATTTGTTAAATTTAAATACAAAGTATTTATTTGAGAAAATGCCACTCCCACTGTACAACTCTGAACGCAATATCTCTGAATAGTAGATGAGAAGTAGAAAATGGAAACGATACGTTGACGTCCCGTCACGTCACAAGAAAATTAGAATATTTTTTCCGTCAACGTAAATATTATTATTAATATAACGGCTACGTAAAACGTAAAAAATGTTTAATATTAAGGTAATAAAAATGAATGACTCAAGTAAGTATTGGACTCACAAACATGGCGTATAGTCGATTTTTATCTTTATTTTAATATTGATTAACCATAGTAAAATATGTAACATATATGTTAATCTATAGAAACAATTTCCATTAGCATACGAGTATTAAATACAAAACAGTAATTATTAAGATAAACTAAATAATGAATATGTTTAGGACTCTGATTCTGAATCACTTTGAGCCTTCAAAGGCCTACCTCGATGTGTTTCTAACATATTCGATAATTATATCTGAAATATACAGGAAATTTTAGTGATAATTTTAATGGAGTTTAGAATATGAAACGAATAAACATGCTATATATAATGAAATTGAGCGTCGCTTAAAATATCAGCTACAAAATTATTATGTCAGTGTGAGTGAAATTATTTTCCCGAAATAAATATTGCCAACTGGATATTAAAAAAATATATCTTATATATATATACTTGTTACATTCTTTATATTTTGCTTTAGAAAGATGTGAGGAGTAGCACATACCTTTTACCAGGTAAATTAGTTTTATAGTGATATATGATTTTGATTGTATATAAAGTTTGTGTTGATATCGATATTATACGTTGTGATTGTTTAATACTTTAGCTTAATACAAATACAAAAATTTTAATCTAAAACTATTACAACTCTACACACAGAGTGTCAAAACACTCGTTAGACACAAGTAGTTTCACACTGTTGCTTAACTATAAAAGTTCTGGTGACAAATAATCAACGATTTTTGTAATGAAAACCCGTTACTAAATTTGATATTTTTTTTAAATTAAACATTTTCAGTTGTAGCCGAAGAACAGCACAGTTTTACTGCCATTGTTTCCAACAAGGACAAAGCGTATAAGTTATTTAGTTGACATTTTTGTTTTAACGTTTTGTGCGAGAGAGTCTTCTTTTGTGAGCCATGTTAATATGTTATATTTAGATTTCGGAACATGATGTTTTGAGGGTAGTTCAATATTCTAATTATTTTGTTAGTTTCAGTTTTAGTTTTTTGGACGATGTTATTTTTCTTAGTATTTATCAATGTTATATATTTTCCTTATTTATCAAACAAAACGAACAGGACGGGTTCATGTTTTTAATTAAAAAATATTTATTACTATTAAACAAATTACGTCCAATTGATTAACACAAAATAAAAAAAAACCATTTCTTTTCATATTTATATTATTAGAATTTTGTTTTAACTCATGTATGAAATAAACGAGCTACTAAACCAATTAATAAATTAATGTTAACAATTGTTTTGTTTCTCATTTCTTGTAAAATCTTTTTTATTTACGTAAATATTTTTTACATGTAAAAACTAAGTAAATTTTCTCACTTACTCGTATGTAATTGTCCTGTCGTGTACCGCGGTAGACCCTCTGTGCGTGTATTGTAGTACCGTGTGTGGTGTCACTTTATGTACGCGAGCTTTTGTTTACAGGGTGCTGTTTTGTGACGTTTTTCACGCGAAAAGCTGCGCTGAAAGCTCAGGACGCTTTGCACAATATCAAAACGTTGAGCGGGGTAAGTGCGTTTTATGTTATCCCTACTTATTTTTCTATGTTTACCTACATATATAATTTACGGGACTTTTAATGATTTTTTTTCTTGTTAGTGATGTGAAAATATCTTGTAATTTTATATGGTCATTAGAAGTGTGTTCGTGATCTTCTCATATGTGTATATTGATTGTCGTAAATACTGTATTTTATGTATTAAAAAGTCTGTTTGGTTGTTAATTTTTTATATAATTCAAGGAAATATATTTTGTAAAGTAATTATATGAATTAAATTATTCATAGCAAGACTAATTGAAAAATAAAACGTCCTGAAACAAAGTTTGAAGTCCATCTTTACAATTTGACGCGCCGGTTGGACTTCAAAGTTATAAAATTTTCAATACGCTTAAAATATTTATGGTCCATAATCAGTTGAATTGTTCGACGCTAGGAGAGTTACTTTAAATACCTACTCCACTGTCTTTTAATTATCTCTTAAAATTTTCAATCTACTCAAGCGAAAATATGAAATTTGTTGTAGTGTGTTTATTTTATAGTGCTAATGATGAAAACGTTGAGAACTAAATTCAATAATTTTGAACGACTAGTATAAAGATAAAATTTAATAATAACACGTAATGTTTATACAATATGCGAAGAAAGAAGAAAAAATTATAGGGAGCTTAAAAATAATGTATCATAAAAATAGATTCCAACAAATTAAGAACCTATTCCTATTCCTTTTTTAAAAAGTCGGTTAAAATACATCTTTTATATTGGAACTTCTTTGCATTTTAACTTGTAAAAATATAAATCATTTTTTCCTCTTAACCTACAAGTAGTCAAACTATTGCGACAATTGATTTACGAAGCTACAATGATTTTATAATATTTTAAATACAATTAAAACGAAAAATTTCAATATTCACATCACCCCAGGGTATATCTTGGCCATCTTTGTTTATATTTACGGAACCTGTTGCCAACGAAACATAACAATTTTCATTATTGGTCGTTCGGATAGCAAACATCCCTTTCCTCGTTCATCGATTGTTATCGAATACAATCGAATTACCAAAGCTTTTATTCGTGATCTCGCCTCCCTTCGTCTCGATAATTCAATTCTTTTATATTACCCGTCGTTTCTTACCAATTGATTCGGATTTCTTGGAGCGGTTACCTGGAGTGGTTACCTGGAGTGAAGGAAGTTAGTGGAACCAGGAAGGATAAATATTTGTTGATTACCGAATAGACTATTAGTATATGTTTGTATGTAGGTACTTTTATATTCCACGTATCGTACAAGTAATTACGGCGTTCCGCTTCTTTGATATGGGAATATCCAATTAAGATTCCTGGGTTCCAAATCACGGGGGAGTTTGTTTTCGTTTAGATGCTGTTGGTACTGTGTGTGTTATATGTTTATTTAGTTTATACGTTTGTTTGTGTTTAAAGTTTTTGTTTTTAGAATATTTGTTTAAAGAATAACATGCACAGGCTATTGCAATTTGTAATATAATGAAATTACGTACTATTATATATTCGTGAAAACGACAATCCAATAAGAGATCTAAGACACCATCGACTTTTCTGCAATAAAAAAATCTGAAATTAATAACAAAACAAATAGGGCCAGCGCTGTAAACTCGGCAGAGATTGTGGATTCTATTACTACTCGAGGCAATGGTATATTTAATATTTTCGTTTAAGGCTCGCTCCCTCTGTTAACGAGACCAAACCTGGCGTTGAGTTCCGCCAATCAACACGCAATACATCTAGATTTCAGGGGAAAGTAGGGAACGGAAGTGTCTTATTGGGTACGGATTGTCTTTGAACACTAGGTCCCCAGGTTCCTTTTGCATGCTATGTGCGTTATTTAGCTTAACGCTTCAATGCACCGTACGCATCGTAGAACGTTACAAAATGTTATCTCTGATTATTTTAGATTTTATTAAATAGGTAAAAAAATATTAGTTTTTCTTTATATTTTATCTATGTCAATTTTCATGAAAGAAAAAGAAAACGAAAAAAAGGATGCATAAAATACTGCATACATATTCCCCTACATCCTCACTCATATGCAACGATGAGACTACCAGGTACATTTGTTAGTTCCATCTGCATATGACACCGTCACTTACACATTGCATTACACGAACTAAATCTGAATAAGAATGTTAAATCTTTTACGGCGGAACCATTCTCTTGGAGTTATTACTGTTCGCAATGTGGTCTTTTCTTGTTTTTCATGGTAATGGTGGTTATGTGACGAATTTATCTCGTATTTCTACTCAGTCTGCAAGGTCATGGAATTTGAAACTGGAATTAATAATTTCAATTTTAAAATGAAATCTCTAACCATTTTTTTCTTTTTTAGCTTCGTACTGCACTGCGCATAACACGGTAGGCAGAGCGTACCTAGGAATCTACTGTTAAAATACTCCGTTCCCATAGAGACACTTCTGTTTTCTACTTTCCGAGAATTCGGCGGAAAGTAGGCAAAAGGAGTATCTTACTTAACACAAGGTTCCCTCTGCCAATCCTGCTGTGTGCGGGATACAGCGTAAAGCTGATTTTCTAATATATATTGTAACGAAAGCTCGTATTGAAAATAAACATGGGTGAAACCATGTTACCATATGGTGCTTTACAATTTTGATGATGCCAAAAATCATATGTAAAACAGCGTGGCCGGCTCAGTGCCAAAAATTAATGGCTTTTTGTTTTTATTAGTTAAAAATGTCGGTTCAAATGATGAAATATTCATATTATTACATGTAGAAACTCTATGAATGAATTTTTTTCTTAGAATCTATGCATATAGGATTTTTTATAGAAATGTGATTACTAACAAATCTAAATTCTTAGTTTAAAATTAATAATCCTTATTTGTATATTGTTATTTAATAACTAGATGTTATCAATATTTTTTGCATAATATAATTATTAGAGATAAAATGAGAAAGACATTTTATGAGAGATTTATCCTTATGTTGTCTTATGACGCAATGGAACAGCGTCTGATTCTAAGCCTGATGAGCTATGAATTCGATTGCCACTCGAGGAAATTAATATATTTAAATTATTTTAATTATCCCAGTCTGGTAGACTAAGCGCGGTGTTAAATTCCGCTACTCAACACGCTGTTTCTTATACGGTAAAAGGCGTGAAGCCGAGATATAATTATCCTTATGGGAAGAAAGTAACATTACTGCAGTCAACTCTCTAAAATCTAAAACATTGACCAAGATAAAACAACAAAATGGCGAAATAAAATGGCAAAAAGCTTTGAAAAATTACATAATCATTTCGTATTCAGGACGAGCGAGGCCTTACATGTATAGAAGGAAGGTTAGCCCTCACTTCACTCCTGCCCTGGTCCAACTCGTTGGGTCTGGCACGGATTTAATATTTAATCAACTTTTTATACAACCCCCCCGTTAGCCTAGAACGAAGTTAAATAAAGACAAGGTGAGGTAAACCTTCAAAATTTCAGCAACAAGAATTTAGAAAATTGTGCCTTTATTACACTTTTTTTTGGTATTAATTATAAATTTTTAATTAGTGGAAATTTTACTGAGAGATTTACTATATTAAAATCAATATGGTTCACGCATTACCCTCCATATAACAAGGTAGACAGAGAAAACCTGGTAATGCAACAACCAACTTTCAGCCAATTTTTTGAGTAGGAATCGAAATCACAAACGTCGCGCTTACAGTCCAACGCTGTGGCGCTACCCTGCTGCTATAAAATTAATGAGTTTTTAATTTTTTTGTGCATTCTGATCTACTTGTGTTGTGCCTTATGAATATGTTCTTTTTGTTTTGAAAGTAGAATGAGAAGAATGCAGATATTCAAAAAAAGTGAGCTTAGAAGTCTAAAAAAGTTGAAGCATATGTATTATATATTTTTTTTCATAATCTACAATTCTTTCCTTATTTGTCCTCCCAACTTTACAAATTGCCTAAACAAGATCTTTTTTATTACACTTGGCTCACAGCATTTTTTCTTATAGCCGTCACAAAAAGTTGAAAGTGGAAAATTAAAATTAGACCCACTCAAAGGAATGAATCATTGCTATTTCCTCGCTCTGGTAATGAAAACAAAACGCGGCGTTAAGTTCCGCCAGTAAATAACTAAAAATAAAATTAAAGTCACATAATAATAATCAATATCTCTGACCTTAAATATGTATGTACTTATAATATTAAAATATAACAAAAATTTTCTTTCCAATTGAAAAACCACTTTAAATCTTTTATACACATATTCCGCTGCTGTGTAATAAATCAGAATAACCGGTTAGAAAATAGAAAAACCTCGGTCGGGTCGGCCGTGGGTGAACTTTGATCGATAGCCGCTTTATGACGCCCGGGTCTTAAGTAATTGACTTGATGTTGGAATAGCTTTAGTTTGGACGTACTCATACCTCTACATACTCGTGTATGTATACAAGTACAAACTTGTATTCAACTACTAAAATAACTCCATAAAGTTTACTCTATAAATAATTTTAAAAAATAGTAAATAACAGTGTAACTTTCTTAATTTTATTTAATTATTAAAATAAAAGAAATAACACTAAAAGATACCGAAAGTACAATAGATGCATTTTGAAATCGAACGTCGAATCCACCAAAACATGATCGTCATACTAATTATACAGTAAAAGAATCGTAAATATAATGAAAGGAAATATCTATTCTGAAGCGTATGCTTTTTTATCGATATGGGGTTTTATGGTGGATCTTAAGTAATTGCCCGGACCCATTAGAGCGGACAGCGCATATGCCGGGGCAGTTATTGTCAGAAAATACCGCTTCAGGAAGCTATTTATTTTGAACGATGTTTTATTTCTTTATTTAGTTTTATTGTATTATTTAATGTTAGTAGTTAACCTCATAACATTATAAGTATCTAGTACATAGTAGCTTCTATCCATTTACTTAGCGTAGAAACGTAATTTATTATGAAAATATAATTTTAAATTACTCTTCATTTATTATTATTGGCCCTTTCATCAACTAAAAAGTATAAGTATTTATCATTCGTGATAATATGTACAAACATCCGTTAATATAAAACATCCTTCAGTAAATAAACATTTTAAATTTTACATTTCAACGATTACTCAATTTCAAAAAAATACTTTTATTTTATTTTTCAATAACTGAACCCCGCTGGTCGTATTTATTGAAATGTCATATCGTCAATATCCTTTGCCGTGACATGAATTTGCTTCGTAAAAAAAATGGAATACCCTGTAAATATGGAATCGCAAAAGTCAGTAAAAATTTACGACAATGGTTACTCACCATGCGATTTTTAATCGAATATACGCCAAATTGTAGCTCGCTTCCTGTTTCTACCGATACGGTCGATGGTAAAACGATTGTCATTAAATAAAAATGTGTTCAACCTTAATGTTTTATCATTATGCTGCGTTTGTTTTGTTTCTACAAAAGAATATAGTATGATGTACATAATTGTATATGATTATTACTTTTTATAGCCAAAGGTCGCAGTCAAAACGTAGTCGTGGCGTTTTTAGCTGCAGTTAGAAGTTCCATTTAGAGAGAATGCGTATTAACAAAATGTAGCCATTTTCCTTATCTATTTAAAAAAAATTGTGAATTCAGCAGTAGTAGCATCTCAGACAAAATGTTTCCTTATGTAAAAAATGCAGGTTCACGCTTTTTTCTATATAGGGAAACTAGAGTTAAGATACTCTGTTCCCTAATTCTAAGACATTTCGCATTGAATGATTGTAATCAACCCAACGCTCTAGTGCCCATCCAAAACGGGCAAATAAAAATATTCTTTTCTATTCTTAATTCACGTTGTTTCCCGCAAATAGCAGAATAGACAGCGGGAACCTGGGAACCTAGTGTTAAGGCCCGTTAACCCCGTTTCCATTAAGACACTTTCCCCAATACCTGCCAAATTCTCAAGGCATTGTGTGTAGAGTGCTCACATTGCTTTATTATCAAAGGGGAAAAAATGAAAATATTAAATGTTTCAATCCCTTGAATGGAAATCGAAAACTCTGGTTATTTTAAACACTTTTATTAATTTCCTAAAGGCAACTTATATACTCTCCCATAGGATTCCAATTCCACAATCCTTAATAGTGAACGATCTACAATATAATTGATCTAATTAATTCCAGTTCCACCACAGTATATATACTGTATATGTATATTATACACTAGTGTGTAGAGGTAGTCCTCTTAACAACAAAATCCCTAGCGGAGGCCAATGAAAGACACGTGGGGTTATGAAGTCGTATTTTCAAAGTGCTCAAGTTTATAACAAGTTATAATATAAAGGTGCCGCTGGGAGCCGTAAGTGCTGTATGGCGTTCGATAGCGGAAATACCTATTAAACTTACCTAACTTATGTTGCGGGATAGAATGTGGATGGGTTAATATTATACAGATATACCTATATATTCATTTTACAGCCTCATTTTTTTTCGTATTGCAAGAAGGCACAGGGAACCCAGTATTTAATTTCAGCTACAGGCTTTATCCTGTTATAGAAAACGCAAAATAATAAAATATGCAAAAAGCACCTATTGTCAAGATTTCAAGAGATTACGTGTTAAGTTGCGGAACTCAACACCGCGACTTTTCTTGTAAACGATGAAGAGGCTAAACGCTATCACAGCTTCGACCAGTTGATATTATGGTACAAGATTGGACCCTCCATTTCCCACTTTTCGCTCAATTTTCTCGGGACGTTGCGTATCGAGTAGCGCAACTCAACGCCGCGTTTCGACTACAGCTACCACAAATACATAAATGAATTCTAAAAGGGCCCCACTAACAAACCAAAATATAACGCAAACGCCAAAATCGTGAAAGCTAATTGACTAATTGTTGTACGTGATTCAGGGAGAGAGGCGAGCTCGGTCCTAATTACTTACATAATTACAAGCTGAAGTGTCCGCAAAACGCCCGCGATCTATCTCACCTAAGCTCGTTATTTATGATTTTAACTCTAATTTTAGTATACTGCCTCTTTTTAGGACCTTTTGTAGTTGAGTTTTGAAGAATTTATTTTTATTTTTTAATTAAATTATTAGATTTTTGTGTGTGACTGTTAACGTGACAGGTTGTCGGTTCTATTTTCACTGTAGAAAAAATGCAATATTTCATATTTTCATTTAATCGCTCTCGTGGTACAAGCGTGTGACAGTAAACGGGACGGATAAGGATTCGGTATCCAGTCGGGGGAATGATATATTTATTCACATCTTAATTTCCTCGCTCTTGTTATTTACAATACCCCATCCTACCCCATGCTGTATATAGCATGCCGGGATATAGCATGAAGCTCAAAAAAATAAAAAGATCTATATCTTAGAAGTAAAAGTTGTAATATTAGCCAAGCGAATAGACAGACAGACGGTTTCACCCCTTCAGTCTTCATTAATGTAGGCAGTATCACGGCGCTAAGCCTCTGAATGAATGCCTTCAGATCTAAAATCAATAGAAGATTACACCCTCGAGACTAATTGCCGGCTTCCAAGTCATTCTCCCCGTAAGACGTATTGTGGAGATGAAATATACTGCGTTGGGAAAAAAAATATTTAATTATCTTAATTTAGTGTCATCGTAGTACAGTGGTACAGATAGCGTGAGAGTTGTAAGTTCGATTCCTAAACAAGAGAATTAATTATTTTAGATTTTTCGTCATAATAGAGCGACGTAGAGTTTCATCTCTCAACACTTAGTGTCTAATAGGCGAAGGTTCCCTCTGCCTTTTCTACTATGTGGGACAATAACATTATAATTATTAAATTTCTTTATTATTTTTTGCTCAAGAGCGTAATTTTTTTTTCATCTCATCTCGGGATGTAGCAAAAACACTTTTTTAAACTAAGATAGAAATATTTTGCATTGGAATATAGTACTTATTGGTATAATTTTAGTACTTAATTGTAAATAGAGATTTAGTTCTTCCACCACGGATTTATTTGTGGTTTTTAGATTCTAAATGACAAGTATTTAAAGTATTTTTTACTTTAAATACTTGTGATGTTGAATCTTAAACTAATATAAAACTTTTGTAATCCGCGTCCAGGTGTTGTTAATACAGCTGACTCTGTTATAATTCGAAGTTAACGGCCCGCGAACTTCAAACCTAATGGCCTTAAAACCTGAAAATGTTCTGGCCATCTGTTACTTTACTTCAGTAAAGCGTTACTTTACGATTTTATTATAATTGTTCTCGATTTACATACTTTTTCTTCTTGAGCATAATTTGGTCTGTCGATATATTTTTGTAAATTTGGCTTATTACAAAAAAACTCTGTTACTATTATTTTTCCTAAAATTTAACGGTTAGCGTTTTTTTGTTCTTCTTACTTACAGTTAATTTATGTAGGTACTTGGGATACCCTTAAATTTGTATTTGTAGTATTACCTATAAATAAGCAAATACACAGTTGATTATGGCTAACATGGCCATGTTGTCAAAAGCTCGATCGAAATTAATTTACATTACTTTTTCTTACAATTGAAATCAAATCCAGATATAACAAAATCTAAATATACTCCTACATACGGACTACTATACCATCCACGAAGCTTTTAAGCCGCGTAATATGATTGTGTGTTACATTAATCTTATTTCCAAAGCCTCGCCCGTATTCCTTAATACATAAAGCAAAGAATGATACATGAGACCATAAAGGAAATTGAAAAATTCGTCCCTGACCTGACCCTAATGCGTCTTCTCGTGACAGTTTATCAATTTTGGCGTTTTACGTGTTCTCTATCTCTATATGTAAAATGTATATTTTATTTTAACTTAACACATTTTTTTTATTTAAATTAAATCATCCACCGAAATGTGAGAGTATATGTTGAGTGGCGGAACTCAACGCCGCACTTTGCCTCGACATAAGCTAAGAAATGTCCTAGCTTACCCTTAAGCATAAAAGCTTACCTAACCGCTTACCTAAAAACAATTTGAAGGTAAATAAGTATGTATTAACTTTATATCACATAATATATCTAATATATTGATTTATATATATAATATTAAAGTTTGGGGGTATATCAAACATAATTGTCATGTAGATGAGGCAATAAAGGCGTACAATCGAGGAAATTGGAAGGTCGCCCGTCACGACCCAGTTAGACCCGGAAAAACCTTTACAAGTCATTATCTTATCCACCATACACTGCTACAGGCACGTTATGCCTTCCCATTGTGTCCGCGTAATCAAATTTTATAAGAAAATAAAAATGTAGCGTATATTTATATAATAATATTAATAATTCCACTCTTTGAAATAAAAACTCAAGTTGGGTTTCTGCAATAAATACAGAAAACAACATTAAAAGCTATTAACTTCCAGGTGATTTGTTAGTTGAATTATTATTTTTATAATAATTAAATATTTTACATTACAACTGACATGGCAGACATTGAGAACACGACATATTCAAATTTAAGAAAAATTACGCTTCGAGTAAATGGGGATCGTTATTTTTCTTATATTTATTTCGCTTTTGTTTGATTTTTATAATTTTTTTGTTCGACTAAGCGGGGAAAGTGTTTCACTAGATTGAAAGTTACTTTTCAGGAAAATTATTGATAGAAAACTTTTAGTTTTCTTTTTATATTATAATTTACTTACTTGCACTTGTTTACCCCAGAAGCTTGTATAATGCTGACAAAAAAAATGTTACAAATCCACTATTTTTGGGTATCTTTACCTGAGAATCTTGGGTTCAAGTGAACCCAGTCTTTCGGAAAGCTTTCGTGGACACACAGGCCCAACACGTAGAAGCCTCTTAGAGAATATAAAAATATTTTAGTATGACGCAGCAGCCGGATCCATCTCTGAGTGAAACCACAGTCAATTGCCCAAGGATGGTCGACGATTAGCGCATAATAACTTTGGAAAACGTGAAAATCTCAACTAAGACTATGGAATTGAATTTGGATGTAAGAAATTAACAATAGAAGAATAATAAGAAGAATGTAAGAAATTAATAGTAAGAAAATAATTCATATTGTAGCTTCGCCTACTATTTTTGAGAACATCCTGGGATGCATCGTGATATCATTTGACTATATATTTGAATTTTATCCTCCCGAGTGTGAACCGAACCCACAGCCGTCAGTTTTACATTCGAACGCTTGTGCCACTGCGCCAGGACGGTCTCACTGTAATAATTTTACACTGAATATTAATCTTCACACCGGTCTTTATAAAGAGCCTTAATTACCCAGTGTAACCTTAATTAGCCAGTGTATCAGAATAAAGCTGAAAGAGACTTAGAAATTAATAATAAATTATAAGCCTACGTTTTCCATTTTTTTTTTACATCGCAATTGAAATACAAAACAATAAAACTCGAGATTAATTTAAATAAGAAAAATAAAAATATTGCTGATCTTTACTAAATATTTTAATTGTTCATTATTCTGTTCAACTCTCAATATTTATCTTGTATATTTTTTAAATTCCAAGTTGTTCGTCTGTGTTTAAGTCTTTCTGTCCGTCTATCAAAACAATTTATCCTCAGATTGCGTAGAGGTAGTACTGATAATATTAAAAATAAGAACTTAAGAAGGATTGATTAAGACGCTTCCATATAGTAATACTCTACGTTACGGTATTAAAGCTAGATAGAGGGTGAAAGAGCAAGGCAACATTAATAGCAACAAAACAAACAAGAGGTTAGACCAAAAGCTTCGGTAAATGCGGTAACAAAGCTCAGAGATCGTAAACAAAGGAAGTTCTACGCTGTATTTCTTCTTAACCTCGAAAAAAAATAAACCTCTGGTACTCAGGAAAATATAAATTTCAATTTCTTTATTCGTTACGCTATACGGGCGGTGGTGGAATTTAATACAGATTTGGGCACATGTAAGCCTATTTCGTTTATAAATTGACTTATTTTTTTTTTAACATAATTCTATTTTTTCGCTTTTTGTGGATTAGATAGTTAATATATAGGTGGCGTTGAGTTCCGCCATCAGCACGCCATGTTTTAATAGAAACAGAATGTTTTTACACTAGAATTTCAGATTCAGGCTTTAAAATATTTAACATATCTAAAAATATTAAGAGCTAATAAATTTTTTATATACAATTTATATTAATTTGTACAATATTTTTATTTTTTGCTATATAAATCTTTAGTACTTAAATCTTTTTCTTTTTGTTCAATTTGAAACAATTCTTTTTCAATGGCGGAACCATACATCGCTCTCAATAATAACTAGAATTAAAATTATATCAAAAGATTAAAACATGAAATTACTTACGAATAAATAGAAAGTTGGCGAATTTCACGTTCGTCGTGGCCGCAACCTAGCCTCACCGCAAGATGTGCCCAGGTCACTCCATTACGAGGGTCAGTGTAGAACCATGATAAACGGGGCTCGGGATCATAAAACGATAAGAAATCAAGTTAACCTAGCCTTCGTAGTTTTTAACTGAGTAAATCTTTTTTCTTTTTTTTTTCGTCTTCACGCTGTATCCCGCATATGGCAGGGTCAGCAAAGGTAGTCGAGTTTGAAGACGTGTGCAGCCGCATGTTGAGTTGCGGAACTCAATGCTGCGGTTTGCCTTCGAGGCGAAGAAATCAAAATATTAAATATGTCATTACACCAAGTGGGAGTAGAACCCACTATCTGTCACGTTTACAGGCACACGCTTGCGCCCATGCATTATGATTAGCCTCCTACTTTATTTTTAATTTATATTATTTTTACCTCATTCCAAATCCCTCAGGGAAACATGTAATGGAAATAATTAAAATAGAGTGACTAGCTAGTCTAGTTTTTATTTTTATCTTGCAAATAAATTATACAAAAAAAATAGTTTAAAATAATTGAGAAAACAATATATTTACCTACGTTGATTAATACTATAACTTAGAAAAATACAAACAAGTTTAATAAATGTATATGTATTTATAATCTGTATATTTATTATATTAAAAATATTTTCCGTCTGTGACGACAGTCATTTGACCGGATGAGACCGACCCACCGACCGACCGGGGTATGATTGATGGACCAGGATAAGACAACGGAGTGGAACGAAAGGTCTGGGAAAGGTTGTACCATTCATGTACATATACATTTACGTATATAATATATTCATGATATAATTATAGTATATTATAATTATAGTTATATATATAATATAAGCACAATCTATCAAGGTCAGTCGTGGGTCAGAAGCACAAGCAAGCAAATAAGCGTGACAGCAAATAAGCGCTGTAAGCGTGACAGGTTGTAGAGTGGATTCCCGCTTGACGAAATAAAGTATTTAATATTTTCATTTCTTTGCTCTGATGTCGAGGCAAAGTGCGGCGTTTAGTTCTGGCACTTAACACGTAATGCGTTAAAAAACCTACACTAATGAATTATATGTATATTTCGATAATTTTACAAATAAATCATTACAAATTACATGACACTAGAATTATGAGGAGCGGAGCGTCCTTACACTAGTCTCCCTCTGCCTACCCTGTTACAGCGTGAAGCTGAAAAAAGACTGACTGACTGACATTAATCGGTACTCATATAAATGAATAATAATTTATTATATAGTTGGGCCCTTATGGGATATCCATAAGTACGGCTACCTATATAACTGCACCTTTGGTACATTTAGGATAAGGTAAGTTTCTAGTGACAAATTAATTCATCCTCGTTTCACCCGCATCAATCTCTAGTGTTGTGACAGAACTTAGTTTCCCTTTAACGTATTGGTTAAACACTTTGATAAAAACGTTAATGGTTGTGAGTTCGATCCCTATTCGAGGGAATGCCATGTTTATTATTTTCATTTCCTCGCTCTGGTACAGATGGAAAGTGTTGCGTTTAGTTCCGCCTCTCAACACGCAAAGCCTCGAAAATTTGGTGAAATGTGCAAAATGGAGTGTCTTAAACACTAGATCCCTTTCTCTCCCTTTGCCTACTACTGCTATATGCGGAATACAAGGTGAAGCTGGAAAAAGGTCTACTTTTCACTGTACCTACATCCAATTTGCTATTTATTCATATATACATACTTATATTTCAAATAGCATAATAAGTAAATATGACAATTTTACTAATAAACTAGTGGACCCGGACGCGGCTACGCCTGCTTGAACTATAAGAATATTTATGAAATTATTTTCAGTTTTCAATGGAATGAGTAAAAAAATATAAGCCTAAATAATCAAAAAGAATAATAAGTAGATACAATTTAAAAAATATATATCTGAGTTATTGAAATGAACCAACAAAAGAAGTAAAAGTAACTAAAGGATATTCTTAATATTAGAAAAAGTACCTAAAGTGTTCCGTGCGTGCGTACATAGATATCGACTCTATGAAATAACTAAACATTTTTCTATATTAAATAGGATAATTTTTGCGAGCAATATCAAATAAAATCCCAGGACCAAACTTTACACTACACCAAGAAAAGAAGAAGTGTAGTTTAAATTAATTATAAACAGCAAATAATTACATAAAATTAACAATAGTCCGAAAATGTACGAAAATTTATAAAACCATCAACGTCATCTGCCCGTTCGCGTCGGTCATACTATGCAGTGAATCTCCTTAATTTTTCATTAGCATATTATACAGTAGACTATAATTTCAATCTAGATAAAATGCTAAAAGTGACTATTATATATATATCTTTATAAGGATGAATATCAAAATATAAGTTCATTTTGGGTGACGTTATTTTAAAACAATAAACTAACTTTGCAAATCGTTGCTTAGCAACGACGGTTGTTATTAACACGGCTGAACAAATTGCATGTCAAATTAGAAAGTATTTTAATATATTAATTAGTATATATGTATCTAATAATAATGTATTGTTATATAGCCTATAGCACTTCTGAAGAATGCAGCTTTCAATTCACAAAACAAAAACAAAGTAAATCGGACCAGTAGATCTAGAGATCTTGGCGTTCAAACAAACAAACAAACTCTTCCGCTTTATTATATTAGTATAGATTGTGACATAAAAGACCGGCTAGCTATGTACTTACATACTTTGAACACGGGTCGTTAAACTAAGCGCGACTTTCCGCTATCGACAATTTACTTCCATACTTTATGACACGAAATAATGAACCCATTTCATTCCACATCTAATAATATACTACAATAGTTATCTTGTAAAAATGCTGAATAGAAAAGAAAAGGAACAACCCTAGTAATCTTGATACTGGCGGACCCAATTTTTTCGGATAAATGATTTTATTTTGCTGGGACTTTTTGTGATAGATCCGATCGGTGTATTGGTATTGTATGGTGGAAGAGATTTTTGTTTACCTTCAGTTTATCTAAAGAGGCAAACAACGGTGGAAAAATCTCCAATTTGTTTTGCTTCATTTATATCAAGGGAAAATAATGGTTTTATTATCTTATATGTATATTTTTTTAAAAATAAATAGAAGTTAATGTAAGCTGTTTGATTGAAGTGTACGTAGAAAATATTTTTTAATAATATTTCTACGGTCAGTCAACGTATATATTATTTTACTGAACGTAATATATCAATATAAAATAATGCTAAAATAAATATATGTTTTTGCTTGACCTTCAGAATACAGCAAGGTAGGCAGAGGAAAACTATTGTTCTGACACTATGTTCCCCAAAACCCGCCTAAATTTCGATACGAGACAAAATAGGACAATAAAGGATTCTCCCGCATTTAACCTATGTATAGAACCCTGACTATGTCTGCACAGTGCCTGCATGATGTGTTGCTGAGCCACGACGTCGGTCAGAAAAAATACAAATCATTTTAAAATATAACAAATTCAATGGTATTATATTGTCATACTACGACGAGCGCAATTTACACAATTCATCGATGAATTCATTTGTAACAATTTTGCAACTTTGACTAAGACTAAACTTAGTTTTGCTATTTATAATATAATAAATAAAGTTGTTGGCAACTCAATAATAACTTTAACTATTCTATAATTCCAATGTCTAATTCAAAAGACTAGATAAGAATTTAAAATGTACGTATGTATTTACATATATGAACTCAAATAGACCAAATACAAATATATGCATGAAGACAACTTTACTTCGATTGAACTAGCGATATTATCCTAACGAGTTGGCGGATAGGTCTCCTGACAATTCTCCCTTGGCCCCTCAATTTTGTGCTGACTCAACAGCGTGTTTAGAACTCTTATTTGCCCAAGAGGTCCTAATATTTTGGTCTCTGACTACGTGTTATCCGTTGTTACTAACTACATGGCTATCGCAGTCGTAGACCCTCTACGCTGTATGTATATTCAATTTTTTTTTGATAAATGTTTTTCAAGTTTGTTTTTGGGAAATGAAAATGCCTTTTTTTGAATATGGAATTTATAATATAGTATATAACATAATCGACTCTTCATCGTTCACTTTTTCCAGTTTTGAAATTAAAAAAACATACATTTTTTATTAATCAAATAAGTATTTAAATGTTCATATAGATTTGTAAAACATCCTATATTATCAAAAGAAATCTTTCTTTTTTCATACTCCGCTTACTTCTTTCACCTCGTCCACTGTCATCAATCTCTGCGTACATGCTCTCCGGGCTTCCTCCAGTATCATCAATAGGAATTAAATGACCGAGGTCTTTCCCACCCCTCTCAACACTCTTTCTTCTCTTACTCTTTTATCATTCATACTCTCGACAAACTCAAGCACTTTCTTATTTATTTTCATTGTGACATCCTCTCTAGTACTAGAATATTAGTAGATTTGCCTTAAATATTTAAAGTAGAACTCATGAAGTGAGTTTACAGAAAATTTCAATATATGTCAGTAAGAATGCTAACTTAATTCCCTATTGCATATGAGAAACACTGTAAACATAAGAAGTTCGCTCCCATATCAGAATGATCGTGGCTCTTTGAAAATATATTTCCTTGGTCCTTTACATCGGATCTGTGCAAACAAGTTGAGCCTTCAGCGCTTTCTTTGTACTGGACGTTATATGGAGAACGAAGACGGTATATTTATATACCGACTTAGCTCGAGTTTGCCTATAGAGCTTAGGGAGAAGTTTTCATTTTGAAAGAATTTTAACTGTATTGGTTCGTGTATATAATAATGTGAGTTCGATTATATTTTATACATAAGAGTTTTATCTCCCTGGATATTCAATTTAATTAGGACCTTTGACGATCAGCGGGATAGCGTCTGATTGTATACTTGCTAATTGTGGGTTCGATTCCCACTCGGCTATGCTATAATTAAATTATTATTTTCTTTTACCTACCCTTATAGGCAAACCACGGCGTTAAGTTCCACCGCTCAAAATTGGAAAACGGAATATGCCGAGAAAAACTAGTGTTAAGTAGTTTCATTTTTTGTACTATTTATGTAATACTTTCGAATTGCACTTAAACCTACAACTATCGAACACGCCCAGGACTTAAATAGTTATTCTCTTAGTAATATACAAGATAATTATCACGTACATAATGTATATATACTAGCTGCAATAAGTCAAAGTTTCACTTGATATATCAATTCCACGAACAAACGTTATTACTGCCATGCACAGAAGGCTAATTAATTATATATGGTTACTCCTATATTGATTTGATTACGACGCTCCAGTGGATATTCTCCTGTACGGTAAATAGCAATTGGATTCGTTATTTATGATATTTTATTAGTATTGTTAAATAGACCGTCGTTTCGTAGTGGGACGGTGGTGATATGGTGTGGGTTTGGTTTCCATTCGATATGATTTTATTGAAATTGTTTTTATTTAGTCCCTTTGGACAAAGAAAATGCGATCGAGTAAAATTGGGCGGAAATCGGAAAATAGATAGATAAAATTAATGAAATAAGATATATTCGTATTCTACGTTCGTATTTCTACATAGGATTTGTATGTTAAGAAGCCCCGAGCTACAATTAAAATAAAATGTGATTTGAAAATATGAACAACATTACTAACGACCATCACTGATTAAACAATTTAAAAAGCCATTTAGTATTTTATTCTATTTTTTTTATTTTTAAGCTTCTTTTGGAATTTAAAATAAAATTGGAAATACAGAACTGAAAAGTAATTGATCGATTCGTGAAATGAAAAAACAAAATAAGAAAAAATGCTTCCTAAGGTAACCAGATAGAAAAATATAATAGTTACATTATAAAAACAGAGGCCAGCTCTCCATATCGAGATAATATGATCATTATCCCAGAAAACTATATTTCGTACGAACTTAACTGTAATAGCATATGCGTTTACCATCTGAATATAAATTCACGCTTTAACCCCCGAATTTACGCATACGTGTCAAAGTGGCCTTTTAACATGTAATTGCTTTTTCTAAGTACATAATATTATGAATTTATTATTGTCTTTACAGTGGGAATCGACCCCACAACCTGTTTAAAATTACACTTTGCCTCAAAGTTAAAACAAATCTTAATATACTTTATGCGAAATTATTAAACTTCCCAATTTTCAAACGACAGAATGATTAGCGGCGCTAATTGAATTCGCGAACATGTTTAACGACGTGCTTATACAAAAATTTGACGATTCTGTCGATCGTGAAATTTTCCGCCGGCCGGTGAGAAAGGCTACACAGGCAAATTTAAAAGTTCATTCGCCTCCTTCGCTCCATTAGCTTGGGACGATTTTTTCCCCCGAACCCTCCCGAACTTTTGGGGCTCGAGCGTGCCCTACTCGCCGTCGAAAATAAACAGGCATCACAAGGATTTTTCCCAAATTACTTCTGCCCGAATTGACACATGTAGGTGGTCGCAATTTTAAGTGTATTATTTAAGGTTTGCACAACACTGCCCCGATGACCGCCTTAAACGGTGTGCCAAAAGCGTTTTGGCGTAAATGTGAATGCTAAGATGTCTAAAGTGCTCTTCGAGCTTCATTAACATCTTTTCGGCTAAACGATAATGGCCGTTACGTTAGCTACGAAAGGATTAATTGTGGCTTTCTACTGGAACTCGTGATACGGTCACCAGAAACGGTGGTGGAAATTTTGTCATACCAAAAATGTACTAATATAAGGTAAAACTGATATTTGGAATTTAAATATTAGTAACTTTATTGCACTACAATATTCCCTTCCAATCGTTGCGAGATATGTTTCTCACAAGCATATGTGCGTCATAAAAATAACAGAATATCTGTAAAGAGAATATATTTAATAACTAGTCTCATTATATTAGCGCCGGTTATTTTTTTTTAGATATCTGATATCTATTCAATGATGACCCTAGCTGTCCCATATAGCAAATTAGATTTCCAATCGAGTGGTTCGTGGAAAACTGGCAAAGAAAATTTCCATATGCTTCCTGCGTGTTTGCTTAACTAGCATCCGGCTCGAAATGATAGAGTCTGTAAATATTTGTGTTTTTATTACCATCTCCTCTTATATTTTATTTTGTTTGCCTGGAGCAAGGTTGTATTTCTTGCTCGTATTTGAAAAGGTTCCTTACACAACCTTTATACTACACAAACTGAGTTTACGTTAGATTTAACGCTTTTAGAATTCTCTTAGGTTTTAAAAAGAAAAAGGTGTTACTTCAAGTGTGGTTTAATCACGTTATATATAGTCTTTCTTGAGATTTGGTGTAAATTGTAATAGCTGCTGTCGAGGGAAATCAGTGAGCTCGACTCTTGTTTATTGTTTTATACGGTAGCTTGCAAATAAACCTTATTTACTGTAAAATAAAATCTAAGAGAATTCAGATCAAAGCTAATAAACCAGTCCCGTTGTATAATAAATAACAGACCGACAATGAATGCAAATTTTTGAATTGTGAAATAATTTTATATGCATGAAGTAGTCACCGAAGCTGTAATACTCCTATTTCAGAACTAAATTATTGAGAACAATATAAAATATGAGAAAACAAAAAATATTATTGTTAACAAAGAATTGTAAATAGCTTTGCCTCTTAATATGTTATACTAACAAAAGCATTCGGTTTCGTTCAGATTATCCATTGTTCTTTTAACTGAGGAACAATGATACCACTAACAAGTAATATGACAACTTTTGTAAGAGGTCTCGATATTATAAAAAAATCTAGCAAATTTTTTTTATATATAAGATTTTCAAATGGAAACGACTACGACTTGTATATGATACATAAAATAATGGAATCTAACTAATAGTCTCCCTCTATGAAATAACTATATAACACAAACAATTATTTTAAATTCAAACATGATTCCTGAGATCCTATTTTCGAACTAGTTGGGCAAAAAATAATAATTTTACCTTGAAAACACGATTATTCTAGTATTATTTTTTTTCAGCTTCACGCTGTTTCACTCATATAGCAGTGTTAGCAGAGGGATCGGGATAGCAGGGGAGTGTTAAGAACCTCTGTTGCCCACTTTGGGATAATTTTAAAGGTATTGCGTGTTGAGTGGTTGAACGCAACGCCCCGCTTTTGCCTTGGTACCAGAGCAAAAAAATGAAAATAGTAAAAGCGGCCTTAAAATGTTTAATTACGTAAAAAGTCTAATTTTGAACATTTCCTTATAAGAGCAACGTTACATGAACAGAATAGAACCAACAATTATCGTAATCGTATCCGCTACTTTTCCCTCTTGTCTATTATTCTCCAACGAGGGTTGTTTTTTAAGTGTCCCCTCGACCGTGTAATAAGCATAAAAGGTCTTTGATTCTACAAAATATAAGGATTTTATTAACCTTTGTGGTTTTCACAATCAGTTGATTGATACCAAACCGATGGCTATTTCGATGGTAAGTTTACATTTTACTTGAATTTATATAGGAGGTATATATTTCTTTTATGTTCTAATTTATCATGAAACTCACCCTCTTTAGGTAAAGTTGAATGGGTCTAATGGGATAATCTATTTTCTTCTATTTTGACGATTTGTAACCGATCCTAAGATTTCTTACAAAAGAACTCGACAGATTTTTTGTGCGATAAATTTGTTTGAACATCTTAAAGAGGTTTTTTTGCTTCTTTTCATACAATTTCTTAAATGAATCTTTTTTTCTTGTAATATTGAAAGCAATAAAGCCGGTATTATTCCATAAATAAAAATATATCTTCAGATTTTTTTTTTTGAAGAAATACAAATAACATGCCTAGTCTTGTTTAACATATAATATATCTAGCACAATTTTCGGTCAAATAAAAAATATGTTTATATGAAATTAATATCTTTATGTATTCACAGATTATTCAGAGTACTAAGTCGTTGCATATTTAACAACTGAACTTAACGCGGGACTTTATCAGAATAACAATAATATTTTTAAGCTACAAACAACACTGAGAATGGAAATTAATCCACAAGCAATAGATAGACACAGCTTACTTTCATATCAAACATTCAATCTTCAGAATTTCAGAAATTTCACTTTTAAATTATTAAATTATTTTTGAGTGTTAGCTGTGATTTTGTATGTATTTATAGATGCAATACAAAAGACAGTGCAAACTTTTCGCAATTACATACACATAGCTATCGTACGTACATTGTACATCTATAAGTATGTATATATATATAATATAACTGATCGTTGTCTGTATATAAAAGATATTTAGGAAAAAATATTATTTGGGACAATATATAACAATGAACAAGTTTGTACAAGCTAATATCAGAAACAGTTTAACTTCAATATTGTATTTTGGTTAAATTGCAGTAACATTTAATGCAATATAGTGATAAAAAATAAAGTTGAATTAAAAAAAAGCAAATTCGTATTTGTTAATAAATAACAATAATGCAGTTCAAGCGGGCGAAGCTGCGAGTCGAGCGGGTCGCTAGTATGTCTATAAATTAATTTGCCATACCGCTAATGAGCCCGCGGCGGCTCTTGGCTCACGCCTAACGTCATTTATTTTTAAACGGCCGTCCGTCCGTCCGTACAAGTATGCCGCGCACGTAACTAGATACCTGCATCGATCGTCTGTCATTATTGTTTAATGATTGGTCAATGTGAAACAATAAACAATCAATTTCATTATCGTTCTATACTTGTTTATATAATATGTAATGTGTGTGTGTGTGTGTGTGTAAGAGGAGTGGCATTGAAGATATTTTTTTTATGTTTTATGGTAGGCAGAGGGAACATGGGAACCTAAGATAAATCTGTTCCCCAATTTCCGCCGAATTACTGAGCCATTGTGTGACGAAGCTCGACTTCGCGTATTATCTCCATACCAGAGGGAGTAACTTAATTATATTTTAAGCTCTACATTAGTTCGACAGCTTAGCGTATTTCTCATTACCTGAATTCCATTGAAACGTGAAAACAACACATTCATCTACCCTCTACTAAACAGAACCCTTTAGACTCTTCCGTGACTGGTTTACAGATTACCAACATCTAATTACATAGTGTTTGGTTAGTTCATTTAACTTAGATTATAAGGCGGGTAACCCTGGGGACGTGACAAATCGTACGACGTGACACACTGTTTGTCCGAGATGAGTGTGGTGATTGATGATTGTCTCCCGCTAATTAGATGAGGGTCCTGATGGTAATAATACCCTGGATCTGTACGTCTTAGGAGGAAATATTAGTTTAGGTAGTGTTTTAGTTTAATTTGTGCAGTGGCTGGGTTGGGTGGCTGTAGAACCCGGTTATGAGAAACGGAGTGACTAAATAATCCTTGCATTCTTTTTCTCTTTACAAAATATGTAGGTAAACATACAAATATTAATTTATACGTTCGGCTTTAAAATTGTGACAAAGGTACAGTACGGTCGACGAGTCGCGGTCGCCCTGAAGTTAGCTACGCAGATTTTATTTTAGGATATTTTTCTTACTTTTGATTATTTTTCTCCCGAGAGCATACATAAAAAGCAAAAGCTCAAAAAGCCAAATTCCAAGCGGCAACGATCGATCGTACTGTAAATTATTTTCCTAATTAGTATATCTACCTACTTTTGAATAAAACATATGTATTTAAATAATTTTCTTCTAAAAACACAAAAGAATTACATATTATATTGGAAATATTTATAATGAAATTTACTATGATATTTTGTGTAGGTATGTACTCGTTGTGAAACATTGTATGAGACAATGCTGTTACCTCATTCACTTAATGTCGTTAAATTTAATCGCGAGACGCAGTTTTGTTTTTCACCATTATCTTGTTTATAATAACGTTCTACCCCCCCTTCTTATTACCTATTATTTATTTATTTTTAATTTATTTATTTGTAAAGTCAGTAGTGGCGTATGAAAGCAGCGCATCGTCTGACTTTAACTGTAGGTAATGCCCCCACCCACCTACTGGAAATAAAATTTGATTTCCTCGTTATAAAGCGTGGCGTTGGATTCCACCCCCCAATATACAATGCCTTAAAAACGAAAGGAAAGTGGAGAGCTCGACACTTGAAATGTCCTGTCACTAAGTTCTGTCAACCTACAACTCTGCTATAGTAAGCTAAAAAACATAATATATCAAAATAACCCAGCAAAGCCTCGTAACAAAATAAACTATGCAATTTAAACCACAATTCCATTTTATTATGAGGAACAAAACAAAAATATTAAAACACCTCTTGCGGGTTAATAAAGTGGCATGAAAAAAATACATTGTTAAAGCGCACAGAATGCAGTGTACTGATAAAATTAGTTTATATTATAAAACGCGCAGCTTCTACTTGGAATAACCGCCCTGATTGGATGAAAATGCTTTCTTTTATCATAATAAGTTATTGTACGTCGCTTTTTTAGGGTTTTGTACCTTAAAAGGAAAAGACGGAACACCGTGCTTTGCAAGTGAGAAGAAGCTCTTCGTAAATTGAATAAATAACCCGTATGATATAATAAGTATGTCGTATACATACATAAAAAGAGTTTTTCGTCAAATCTATTGTTTATTTGTATAATATCTCAACGAGCTCTTGAAAATGATCTTCAAACACCGTGTCACTTGTATGCCGCGCTAGTCATCAGTGTACCTAGCCTATAAGCAGTTGTGTTATTATGAAACTTTTTTGTATGATCAAAACTGGTAATATTAATAGTTTCTTAACGTATGGCCTGATATGTATGAATGCCTATTTTACGAATAAATACTTTTTAATAAAGATTTTATGCCACCAGATGTACATTGAATGACTGAAAACGTAGTTTGTTGTTGATGCTTTCAAATATTTATATGTTTTTAAAATATATTTCCAGTACATCGGTAGAGTAGGAAGCTAATAATAGTTAGTTATCGTAACTGAAAATTCAATAATTTTTCGACTTCTTTGAAATAACATTTATGTATTTGTATACCGAATCTATATAGGAAAACCGTCTATTAATGCTACGTATTCGATTGCGGTTCTAAATATTAATTATTATCAACAAAAGCCAGTGATTGGCACTGGCATGAGGCCAGTTCTGGCACAGGGACACAAGCGTACGACTGTAAAGGCGAGAGGTTGTAGGTTCATTTCCCACTCGAGGTAATGAAATATTTAATATTTTCATTTATTCCCTCGGTGTCGAGGCAAAAGTGCGATGTAGAGCTTGTGCTCGCAGCAATGCCTACAGAATTCAGTGAAAAGTGGGGAGTGGAGAGTCGTAGCACTAGGTTTTTTGTGCCTACCCTGCTGCATGCAGGATAGAACGTGAAGCTGATAACGATAATTAATTATCAATACATCTAAATAAGTTCTACAAATGAATATGTGTTGTGTACTCCAGAGCGCGTGTCAATCAGCGTTCGGTTATTTTTATAGACGTCTGACGGCAGAGATGTATTGGCAGAGATTTGTGTGTTCTCTCTTTGAATGGCGCATAAATAAGTGTTAGTTTGATCGACACTTCAACGACGACAATTCTTTAGAGATTAACCGTCTTTTGGACCACACATAATGTTAGTTTGTGAATACATTTCTATATTAGGTAGTTTTTGGTTAATTTGGTAGTTAATTTTTGTCAGATAAATCAGTTTAAGTAGTTCATCAAAATGCTAATATTTGTTATGTATTATTATTATTATTAACACACGATAATAAATAATAATTAAATAATAATATATGTTATACCTGTAATGTAGCTGTTTTTCGGTCAAATAAAACGTAGTAATGAAGCGAAATCCTCAATCAAGCGAAATCTTCAAGTAGTCGGAAAGACTGAAACGGCCTGACTTAAATGTACAATTAATATAGCCAGTGAACATATCCGTTGGCCCGAGGGTCGAGGTAGTTGTGACCATATGGCGTAAAATTGTAGCTGTAAAGGCGATTGTTATGAGTTCGATTCTAACTTGGGGAAATGAAATATTTACTTTTTCCATTTCCTCGCTCTGGTTACGAGGCAGAGCACGGCGTTGAGTTCCACCACTCAACACCCAATGTTTGAGAATTCGACAGCAAGTGAGGAACAGAACACTAGATCCCCAAAATACCCTCTGCATCATGAGCGTACAGATACACTTGTATCTATCTAAAATATATCTAGAGTATACTATATTGGTTCTGTTAAGCCTATCAGTATTGAGATGAGAGTGCATATGAGTGCTTTGTCCTTCAGAAGGCCAGATAGCCTATCGGTCCCGGCTACGGGGTATAGTGCTAACATCAATAACACACATTACAGGCAATCAGAAACCTGTAGGTACAATTCTAACAGCGAGCTTAGAGTTAGTTCTACTAATTGGGCCTCCTCGGATGGCTGATCTGTGAAATATAGTTAAGTTAAATACAGTGTTAAATTAATAGATTGTTTTTAATACATATATATATATAATGAATGAATGAAAAAATAATTATAATGTCCATGTGTACATTGAGATAAGATGTAGAAATTATTGTTTTAATAGTTTTTTTTTAAATATTATTATTAAAAGCTCAGCTTACGCTTTCTCGCGGACGATATTTGTTTTCTAAGATTCTATTATTATAATTATGTATATAAAACGAATTGAACCTTAATACGTACGTACTTCTAGATCTGTATGTAAAATTTCTAGTATAAAATACAAAATAAAAATCATCAACTATTTGATTCTATGGAAAAATGTTTAAAAGAATGACCTAAGATTTCCCAGTATCCGCTGTGTATATTGTATACATTATCAATTGTTTATAGACCACGATGCTACTGCGTTTTGTTTACAAATAATTTAAATAGCAGCGATCGTGCACGGCGGTCGTATGGTAAACAATTCTTCGAGCGTGTGCATTGAAATAATATGTCATCGTGGAAATCAAATAGACTACATTATATGAGAGGGAATTATTTTTTTAAAGCCCGCCGTGGCGCAGTTGCACTAGCGTGCGTCTGTAGACCCGACGATGTGGTTTCGATTCCCGTTCGAGGAAATTATGTATTTAATTCCGCCACTGTACATGTAATGTCTCTAGAATTTAGCAGAAAGTGGGGAAAGGAAGTACCTTAAGGAGTAATCAAGTGTCTTAACACTAGGTTCCTTCTGGCTACTCTGCTATTTGCGGGATAAAGCATGAAGCTCGAATTTTTTTTTTTTTCAATTTCATCCCTTATCCCATATACCAAGGTAGAGCAGGCAGAGACAGTCTACATTTTTTCAATGATCGAATTCGATACATTACCTGCTAGTAGGCGGAACTTAACGCCACGCCTTGTTTTATAGTGAGGAAATGAAATATACCTAATTTTGCATTTCCCCGTATGGAAATCAAACCCACGACCATAATAGTGATACGGCATTTTATATTTATTACTACATAGATTATTTTCGTTTCTGTTTAGTTTATTTTATGAGTGCTTTAATTAATTTACTGTACCTATACCGTACATGGGGACATATAACAAATCCTTTATAAGAATTTACAATGTTTTATAACTATTTATCTTAATTTATCTTATCTCTGCTTTTTATTGTTACAGATGCATCATCCGATCCAGATGAAACCGGCTGACAGTGAGAATAGAAACGGTAAGTCTTTATAATTATTAAATGTATTTCTTTTAAAGTTATGAAAAACTTATGATAATAATTGATTAACGATCAGTCGCTTTAATCGATTTTAATTATATTTCTTCTTATCTGACATTGACACTCAGAGATGTCAATCATCATTAAATTAATATTTATAAGCTCAACTTAATAATATGTAGGTAATTTCGGTCATTTATTTTAATAATAGCTTAAAAAGTAAAGAATTAAATAATTGTATGGTAATAAACAAACAATCACTATTAAAAAACAAGATACATTTCGACAAAAAGGAATTCTACTCATCTAAATAAATGGTTATAATTAACGTTATAATTAACTTAAACAAATGTTATTCGTTAACAATACACGGACGAGCACGGACGAGCTCTCCGGAATAAAATCTTTTCACTTAAATTTATTTAAATAAAACTAATTTAATGTCACAAATTTTATTTAATATTTACGAGGCTTTCAGGTTCCCTCTGCCTATCCAATAATGTGCGGGATACAGTAGTGTGAAGTTAAAATGAAATCTATCTTTCGTATGGATATTAAAATAACATATTTCTAAATTTTTCGAGAACCCACATGCCATTAAAGTCTACTTTTAATATTTTTAAATCCACAAAAATATGAAAGTATACATATTTGAAGGTTTATTAGAACCCGCGACTTTTAGACACTGATAGGTAGATTTCAATGCTGCGCTTTTGTCTTGATACCAGAGCAAAGAAATATAAATAATGATTCATTCCCACGAGTTGGAATCGAATCTACAACCGTCGCGTTATAATCACACGCTTGTGTCTGTTGACAGCCTTATTAAATAATTATAACTAATGATTATTATAGAACGAATATAAATTTTAGTTAAAATGTTATTACAACAATTATAACTGAAACATCTATTTAATCTCTTTAATACCCTAAATTGATGGAAACGTTCAATATAGAAAGTTAAACATTAACACTGGAACTATTGAATAGACGATTAGACTGTCCGCTTATATTGAATTCATGTTATTACAGAATAATTAAATTTAGATTTTCAGTCAAAATTACGCATTGTGTACCTATTTGTTAAATAAGTTTATAATTAGAGGTCAGTCGTGGCGGGGCACAAGCGTGCGACTGTAAGCCCGACAGACTGTAGGTTCGATCCTCATTTGAAGAAATTAATTACTTAATATTTTTTTCTTTATTTCTTCACTCTGGTAACGAGGTAAAGTGTAATAGCGAGCAAGCGAAGAATCTCTGATAACGTTGAGTTTCACCGCGCAACACGCAATTCCTCTAAAATTCAGCTGAAAGTGGGGTGGTCGATAGTCAATTAATAGGAACAGAGTGCCTTAACACTGGGTTCCCAGATTCCCTCTGCCATAAAGCTAAAAAAAAACCTTCGACGACTCGACGTATGTATATAAAAAATTGTATACTAAAACGGTTACAAGTTATAATAAAAGACGTAGGCACTTCCAGTGATGATTTAAGACGATGCTTTCACAAACTCACACAAAAGATAATGCTAGGCCATTCCGCGATGTGATATCATCGTAAATAGCGCTCGGTGGCTCGTATATCAGAATGTAAGTATAGAGACATGTTGTTTTAATAATATTTGTACATTGTAGGTTTGTAACAATGCTAAATATATTAAGAAAAACCAAAAAAATATTTCTTATATACATATTATATAATATTTTGGAAATATTTACATAAGACAATTTTATAAAGGACAGATCTGACTGTAAGCGCGATGGTTGCAGGATCAACAAAGGAGTGTTGACTCTCAGAAGTAATAACTTATATATGAATTTATTTGTGTTTTTAGGTAAAAATGGAACTTTAGTTTGCACTTAGACTTAAAATAAAAAACGAAATATCTTACTAATTTTGCTCTACCTTTCATTCATATCATGGAAAAGCATGAAGATGTCCAAATGTATCGTTCCAAAATCCAGTAATCAATATACAAAAGCCGAAACTTAGAGTTAAAATGCTAGTAAATTTTCAAAACAAACTTAAAATCTCCCACCTACACTCACCGTTAGGTGTACGTTCCACTAGAATACTTAAAGCTCCGCAACATTAAGCTGTACGGGACAATACATTGGGACAAAGACTATATCTTAGCAACTTAGTTGAGACCAAGTTGGCAAACTTAGTTCGTGAAGCCTCACTTATCTGGTGTCAGCTTGGGTACTTGTAGCCTTAGGTCACGTAATGTATGTATATTGGAGGTTTCACTACGTTTGTGATGATACTTCATGTTTTACAATTATATTAGAAATTGATTTTTTTACGCCTTTTAGAGGATGTAGGGCATATGAGCGTGTGACTGTAAACGAGACAGTTTTGAGTTCATTTCCCATGGGGGGAAATAATATATATTTTTAATTTATATAGCCTCTAGTGTCGAGGCGAAGCGCGGAGTTAACGCTGGGTTCCCAGATTCTCTTTTAGTATGTACCCTGCACCGGGATTTTTTTTGCAAAACATTGAAAACGGAAGGTAGAGAAATAAACAACAATTCCACCTCCCCACCCTTTGAAACCAATCTTTGTTTTTCTTGAAATATATATTATTTAAATATATATTTTTTATTCGTATTATCTAAAAGGGTTGCTTGCTTAGTTTAACACGGTGAAAGGAAAGAACAAAGTACAATTTCATCATTAATACCCCATTCGGTTTTTATTCATTTACTGGATCTATTTAATGAATATATTGAGCAAAACAAATTGTACACGCCGCACCGCACTGTGTTGTTTGAAGTGATTTTTTTTATATTTACCTGCGAGACATTTACTTGTTTATTAAATTTATTGTTTGTTTAGTTTATTAAAAATCTAAATATAGAGAGAGACATGTTGCGTGTTGGGTAAAAGAAAATGTAGATGCCGCTTATGGAACCAAAGGGAACTAAGTGTTAAGACACTCCCTTGCCCACTTTAAGCCAAAGAAAGGAACTCAACGCCGCGCTTTTGCCTCGACACCAGAGCGAAGAAATGGAATTAAATATAAATGTTTCGTCTCCTCGAGTGGGGATCGAACCCACAACCAATCGGTTCCACAGTCATAATTTATGCCTCTGTGCCTGCGCCTGGCCTTAATGGCCTTAAATTTCAAGCGCTCGAGCATGTTGGTGGCGACTGGCGAGCTGTACGGTGGTCACTCCAACCCAATTAACTATTAACTGCCGTTATTTGAAGAAAATAGTGGTTGATTTTTTTTAGTTATTAAATATCTATTAAAAAAGTTCAATGGGAAGTGGAGAACGGAATGTATCAACTCTTGGTTTTCAATGCCTACCCTGAAATATACGAAAATTATTGAGAAGCTAAGAAAAATGACAACCTTATAGTAGCACAAGCTCGTGATAGATTGTTTTATGATCGGTTACTTTTACAAGTACATTCATAGATATATATATATATATATACTAGCGGACGCGTGCAGCTTCGCTTGCTTATTTAGGGGCGAATTCTAATAAACCATGAAACATGTGTTCAATGAAATATTTTTAAGAGTCTAAATTTCAAATTTTATAAAAATCGGTGCCAATTTAACAAAAAAATCTATACAAACTTTC
Organism: Heliconius nattereri; assembly: GCA_013403645.1. NCBI lineage: Eukaryota > Metazoa > Arthropoda > Insecta > Lepidoptera > Nymphalidae > Heliconius > Heliconius nattereri. Next base: position 8,354,882 of record JAAIXI010000248.1, on the reverse strand, counting down.
AACCACTTATTTACACCCTTAGGGGGACAATTCTCGAAAACGATGAAACACGTATTCAATTAAATACTTTTAAAAATCTAAATATCAAATTTTATAAAAATCGGTGCAGATTGAATTTTTTTTCCATACAAACTTTTAACCCCTATTTCACCCCTTTCGGGTTAAAATTTTTCTAAATCCCTTCTTAGTGGATGTCCAGATTACGAAAGTAAACATCTGTCCAAATTTCACGTTTCTACGCACAGCGGTTACGGCTGTGCGCGCGTCTTACCTCAGTCAGTGAGGACAAGTCCTTTTATATATATATATAACGGTTGACTTTTCACTCACTCCCGTTTAATATGTAATATCTCTTTTAATGAACAGAGACTTCGCAAGGTGCTAATACTTTAAGAATTTTAAACGTTTTTTTTTGTTAGTGTCAAGCTTTATCTCTTAATTCTAAGAGAGTGCTAAGACATTCCGTTGCCTACTTACTGACATTAGAAGAAGAAATAAATGGAGTGGGAATCGAACCCGCAATCTTCGGCGGCGACCTGAATTCCATTATAAAACAGATAAAAAGATCATCTAAATTGATACCATTCATATTAGGTTGAGTCAACAAGTTAACAACTATCGTAATGCCATTCGAATTTGAGGATCATAAAAGAACTGAATTAAGTGCTTCACAAAGGGATCGTCGAAGCCAAACGACTTCAGTTAAAATAAACTTGGGATAATAATAGTTCAGAATATCTATTTGAGGTTGTTAATTGTAAACACGGTGGTTGTAAATTCGATTCTAACACTTGGTAAAAGATTATATTCAAATTGTTTTCATTTGCACGATCCGGGTAGAGTTGGCGCAGCATTGAGTTCCACTAATTTAGACACGTTTTCTGATGTTTGCGGAATGCGTAGAACGGAGTGTGTAGAGAAGTTTCGTTCTGACTAACTGCTATGAGGCAATAGACTTGAAGCTAGTTCAGGTAGTATGTTATATTTTTAGCTTCACGCTGTATCCCGCAGGAGGCAAAGGGAACCTGGGAACCTTTTAAGTGTTAAGATACTCTATTCCCATTAAGACACTTCCGTACCCCGTTTTCCATCGAATTCTAGTGGCATTGCGTCTAGAAAGGTGAAATTCAATTTTGCCCAGTTACCAAAGCGGGGAATTAAAAGATTACATGTTCTATTCCTCCCTGTGGGAATTGAACATACAACTGTCGCGTTGACAGTCACGCGCTCCACGCGCCCCGACCACGGCACCACAAAATTAAATTTGTTCTCTTGCATCTCGTGAATAATATTCTGTTGTACACCAAAATATGTATTCAAACTATGTTCAGTTCAATACGTATAATAATTTTATAATGAGAAATCTTAATTATACAATCATCACGTACGATAAATACCTTTCTTAATTCATGTGAAATGTACAGTTAGTTGTATATCTATAATATTTTTTTTTCTTTTTACTTTTGTTTTTCAGCTTCATGCTGTACCTCGCCTATAGCAGGGTAGGCAGAGGGAAGCTTGTGTTAAGATACTGCACTTCTGTTTAATAATGCATTGTGTGTTGATTTGTGGAACTCAACGCCGCATTCTGCTTTGTTACCAGAACGAGAATATAACAATGCATTTCCCTCGGTGGGAATCGAACCTACACTCGTCACGTTTACAGTCACACGCTTGTGCCACTGCGCCTCATATCCTCTATATCTCTAATATGATTGTATTGAAGTGAAGCACACACAAGCAGCGCAACGCTCTAACTGATACACCCAACTACTGCATACTAATAAGACAGTGGCACATAATTCGTGTCAAATGCAAATTATATATATATATATATATATATAAAGTAACTAAACAAACGGAAAAAAATATTGTACAAACTTTTATTGTATTATTTTATTATTGTTACAACATAACACTGAGATTTTCCTTGTGGAATTTCTATGACTCATGACCGCCTTGCTTGTTAGTTTAGTGGTTGAAGTTTAAGATAGTAAATTCGATGTTTTCGATGTTTTTTTCTTTTAGATGTTTTTCTACAAAATAAATAGTAATAAATAGTAAATATACATATTTTACATCATTCTTAAAAAAAATATTTAAAAACGAGCGTTTTTACTTTAACGTAGCTGGACGTAATACCTTAAGTTGGAGCTATCTCCGAAAGGTTTTCACTTTCAAGTTAGAGAGCACTCTAGCATATATATTCTTAACTATAAATTGGACTATTAATCCTCAAAATTTAAGATTTGCTAAAATTACGTAGGTCTGGGGGTCCTGGGACCTCGGTCTACAAAGTATTAGTACAGATTAGACTTCTAATATTATTCTTAAGAAATAAAATATCCTCTTTTTATTATCCTTCAGAACTACTTCTCTGATACGAACCTACATTTGCACCTGTAATTATTAGCAATATTCTATAGATGAAACATTCGATTTCCGTGTAAATGAAAACTGAAGACGACACGGGGAGCTCATTAGCGGGTAAAGAGAGGGGGGCAGGGAGGGGCAGGTCGAGGTGACACAGAAGAATGACTGATCGTTCGTCAGCGCACGCGCATCACAGATATAATATACCTACTAAACTTAGTTTTGTCGCGGCCGCGGTTCAATGCAGACGTGCGATGCGATGCGATGTAGTTGTTGTATTACACAGTTGTAGCTGTAGTAACTACTGTGCGACAGTGTGCTGTGTGTGTGTGGTCTGTGCGTGAAGCATGAGAGGCGAGGCCGGCGCTAGAAGCAAGACCGCCAGGTCGGCTTCCAACTACCCGCCCATAAGCGCGGCCTACTGGCTGCCACCGGCTAACCCTACGCCCTATCATGTACCAGGTTCGATATTGATAAGCTATATCACTTAAATTATTATCAATTAAATAGAAAATTGTATATATAAGAACTATAAATTGCAAAAGTAGAGTAATAATGTTCAAAAAGAATTTCCTCGCACAGTAATCCATTATGTAAATTGACATGGTGCTTGCCGGCCTCGCTAATGCGGCGTACACTGAACGCCTTATCTCTAACTCTTTCGATTCAAGAACGTCTAACGTACAATAGGTATGCAGAAATGCAAAAACAAACAATTGCATCGACGGACGCGGTGTGAGCTCAATTACAACGCTATTTACATGACATAGCTCTGAGGTGTATAGTAGGTACTAATATTGATAAGTTGTTACGAAAAAAGTTTTTCCTTGTAATGTTTTAATATAAATGAATATAACATTTAAGACATAAGAAATATTAGTGTTTGCGTCTGCTATGGTAGAGGCAGTAAGTTCGGTCTCCATCTAGGTCAGATATTTTCTAAGTACGAATATTATTAAAACAGCCTGTCCTGCTAATGGCAGGGAATCTAGTGTCAAGAGACTAAAGACACTCCGTTCCCATTAAAATATTTCCGTTTTCCACTTTCCGCAGAATTCATAGCTGTTGAGTGGCGTAACTCAAGGCCGCGCGTTTCTTCGAGAGCGAGCAAATAAAAGTATTATATTTCATTTTCTAGAGTGGGAATCGAACCTACAACTTGTCGCGGTTTACAGTCGCACGCTTGTTCCCCTGCGCGACGTGTGGCCTCACATATTAATTATTAAGTCTGAATATTAGTCACGATAGACATATCAAATGATATACTTGTCAATAGATCATCTTCTCTAAATACAGGTATTGTCAAATCGACATTACTTTTATTACTTACATATATTTTTTTATTGCTAGAAAATTACAAAATTTTACAAGCAAAGCCACATTCAACAACTAGTGATACATCATCAAACATTATGCAATTGCGACGAATTTGTATTATTATAAGCACATCCCCCGTGGGGCATTTAACTGAAAAGTTCGCAGACGAGTTAAATTTAGCGGTTACTTTTCTTTAGGGTGTCTTTTTTTTCAGTGACGACGTGACGTAACTGTGGCTGAGCGTGTCGGCCGCGGGTTTTTTTTGTGTGGACCGAAGAGTTTTTGTTAGATGAACATGAAATCGAAAGCCGCCGACATTGACCGACATGCCGTCTGAAAAACAATACGGTGTTTCCGTCGCTATTTTATAATAAATTGGGCTTACTCACGAAGATAATTTAAATTCTCAAATCGACTCTACTGCACAGTTTTAACACTCTTATCTCGTTCGAATAGAGTTCAATGTCGCAAGGAATGTACTTTTGCTTTGAATATAATTATTATCCCAGTTTTACCTCAATTGCTAAGCGTAAATAACAGTCTTGTAAACTCAATTACACACAAAAGGATTATTATTGTGACATCTTTATTAATTGAATTGTGTTTGTGCGCGACTTTGTTTGTTTGAACTTTAGAACTGACCTCAAAAATGGTGGTTCTATGTTCTATATAACATTCTATATATTATTATAAAAAATCAACACGCAGTGTTTAGAAAATTTGATGGAACGTGGGATGTGTGGGAGTGAAGTGTCATATCACTAGGTTCCCTCTGCCTGCTCTGATATGATTTTTTTGCATTTTTGGACTTTTTGATAAGTATTTGTATTGTCTATTTTTTTCCGCTAAATATAAATACCAAGTATAATATGTACTTATATAATAAAAATATTTTTGAGGTTAATTAAAAAACTGATAACATTCATTAAATCGTTTACCGGGAGGTAAAATATCATATTAATCCCCATAATGAGCTATAATGAGCTAATCCCCATAATGAGCTATTCGTTTATAGAATTTCATCTGATATAATTCAGCCGTTTTTCTTTACCATTGAATGTCAAACCAATAAACTTATATTTTTTACTTACCCATAACTTTATTTACATTTAAAGTGAAGTATTATTATTATCAATAATAATTGGCACAGACTGTACAGGCTACGTGGTCGTGGGCTTAATTCCCACTCGGGGAATTCAATTTAATTATTTTCATTTCCTCGCTCAAGTAACAAGACTAAGGGCAGCGTTTAGTTTCGCCTTCCATTATATTTATATTATTTTCATTTCACTGCTCCGGTAAGTTAAAGAGCAACGTAGAGTCATCTATTTCCAATCAGAGACGTTGAAATTAAACATATGTCAATATAAATGAAGCTGAAATAAAATAGATAAAATAAAAGACATGTATAAATCGAGTTATATATTTTACATAGTATGTGTAACTCACGATTTTTATAATAAATTAGAAATGGCCTTGAGGTATCAACGTAACGCGTACTTTGGTAAATGTAAATTACTTCATTTTATTTTAATTTTAAATAAAGTATATCCAATGGAATTTAATGTAAAATATATTGTGTAAAATTGATGAAATATTCCGAATAGCTAACGCAGTATGGACTGAAAAAATCTATAAATCTATGATGCGGGTGCGAGTTATTCATGTAATAAGCAACATATCTATGTATGCGCCGTGGGGCAGTGGAATGGCATCGGAATGTAAGCGCGATGGTTTCGGGTTTGATCCCTGCTCGGTACATCACTTTACACGCTGTGTCCAAAGATAAACGGCGAGTGGGGGGTGGACTCTCAACATAAGATTACCCACAAGACCATGATATACGAGAATATATTATAGTATGAATCTCCTTTTTTGTTCGGAATACTAACTACGGTCTCTAATTTTCGTTCATTTTAATGCTAAATTGTAAATTTAGCATTAAAATTCATCCGCTAAGAATATAATAGCCCTAGTATTCTTATTCTAATCCTATTTATGTTTGTACAAGTATAAGCGTTCGTTCATCTTGTAATTACAAGGAAACCTATACGCCATACACTGTGTAAGACCTAAGTAGGCAATAAATCGAAGGTCGCGATTAAACGGTTGATTGGCTTCCGACGTGAGGCGCGCACGTGAAGTGTCTTACAGAATAAAATTTGTATAGAATACTATTCTACAGGTATAATTTATATAATTATTTAGATAGATATATATATATATATATATATATATATATAATATTTATATATAGATATATTATAATGAATATATTGTCAGATTTGAACACAGAGCTATCCCATATGTACTAACAGAGCCAGAAACTTTTGCTAAAATTACACAACAATATAATATGTGAAACGGCACGTGGCTGACAACAAGACGGGAGGACAATATGAAACGAGGAAACAAACGTTTATTTCGATCCTTGCACGTTCATATATATATATATATATATATATATATATAAAATGTACAATACGTACAATTCTATGGAATTTGATGTGTAGATATTGGAGAGTGTTTTCCTTCCCTTAGTGATATATAATTAATTTATTATTATTTTAATTTTTTCCATGTTTTTGCAACAGTTTTAGTGTTGAACTTAGAGTACGACACATTTCTCTGTCCTAAGTGTGGAACACATTAAAAAAATAAAATATTTTTATAATTTTTTTTTTTTTAACTCTACCTACCATAAGCTCGAAAAGCCTTAAGCTGAAAAAGGAACTTTTTATTTTTTGGCTGAGTATCTATTATCACTATTATAATTTATCTATTCATATATACATACATAATATTATTTCAAGTAGTACATCATTAGATTTACTATTTCCAATAGTTTTTTCAGGATCATGTTCTGAAAATATTTAAAAAATATTTCAAATATATAACCCCCATTGGGATTCGAACTGGTGTTACTATTTTATTTCTACGTCAAACATCTTTATACCAACAAATACGATATCCGATAGCAAACTACTTTACTTATGAATATTATTTACATATATTACGTTATTATTAGCGCACGTGCTCGCGAAGTATTACACGTTGATTAATTGCAGCAGACGTTTACATTTATCGTATACGTCTTATTTCGACGATTTTATCTAGTGATAGCATAATTGCCCTCTTATATATCCTAACCTTGTTGGTTATTTCTTTTTTGGACAATTATAGTTAAAAGTACAAACGCGTTTTTTGTAATGGAATTGTTTTATTCAATATTTTAATATCGTCCTGGTTTTTTTGCTAGTTACGCTTTGAGAGTCTAGACTAAAAAGTTTATAAGAAAATTATAAAACTATTATAACCAGGCAGAGAGAGAGAGGCAGAGTATTTTAACACTAGGTTCCCTCTGCCTACTTAGCTGTGTGCGGAATACAGCGTGAAGCAGAGAACATAGTGGCAATACATCCTTAAGCCTTTTTCCACACCATCTGGATACGTGGCACTCCACTACTGTGCGGTTTCGTAGAAATTTCCTTCCACGCGCCACTGAACTGTGGAACTGTCTATCCGCGGCCGTGTTTCCAGGTCGGTACGATATAAGTTCCTTCAAAAAGCGTCTACCTTCACCTTAAACAGCTTCTCTGGTGTAGCAAGGAGTCGTTGGCAGCGGTGATCACTTACCATCAGGTGACCCGTACGCTTATTTGTTTTGTCCTTTGTTAAAAAAACGATGGTCTTATAGTTTTAAGATATCTATATAAATAAAAATATATACATTTAATTACATAAATAAATGTCTTCTGAATCGTTGCGGTTGTTTATTCAAATCCCAATAGAAAATTTAAATGTATGTGTATTATATCCCTATTTTAATTAGAAACTTAAAACTAACTTACTTTATTAAAGTTTTTATTAACCAATACAAAGATGTAATAAACATGCATTTAATACAATCGAAGCGTATATATATCGATAGGTATAGCCTACCACTAGATAAAGAATCTATCAACTTTTTTGCTAGCCAAAAAGAACTATGAGTATAACCAACATAACAGTAGTAGTTAACCAAAATCTGTAGTTAAAAAAAACACAAAATGTACTGTACTTTAATAAATAAATAACGTTTTTCGTCGCGTCCATTTTTTTCCACGTACCTACCTACCTGGGTGAGCTCTCGACATAAAAACGTAAAAAAAAATATAAAATTAAAATATTCGCTAAACTGAGCAACGCTTTTTATAACCATTTCATGTTTTAAATTTTTATATAGCAGTAGATTCTTTTGAAAACGTGATTATTGGTGATTTTAATGAATAGGCAGAATTTTCTAGTTATAGTGTTATTATGGAGACGATGTTGTGCCAGGATGGTTAAAGATTCGATTTGTTAACGCCGTTGGGTAAAGAAATTTTTATTATCTTCATCTAACTTGTCCCTAGAATGCGTGGAAAATGGTTAAAAAATAATCGTCGTATTTAAAACAATGAACAAACAACTTGAATGAATAAAACTCTAAATAATTAAACGTCGATAATCAAATTTTCGATTGCGATAAAATTACAACATTAAAAAAAACATATTTCTATGCAAATTCTATTAATACAAATGACTTATGACTAATAAACGTCAATTTCAATTTTTTGGGATAAAATCAAATTTTTGATCTTTTATTTCAATATTTAATGATTAAAATACATATTACTTACATTAAATTAATTAATAATATTGGTTTTGGAATCCAACCCACGATCATCTCGTTAAGTGAGACGACGCTGTTTTACTATGTCATGTTGGTCATTTTCGTTATAAATAGGTTCAATGTACTAGCTTCGCTCCTGCGTTACTTAAAATGGAGGAAGGGTACTGTAACCTATCTATGATGACACAGGTGTTTGATAAGAGGTGAATCTCAAGCGAGACAAAATTATAACGCGGTCGACTTTGTTATATGTGTCAAGATTTATGAGGGTCTTTGTTAACAGCGACTCGTTAATATCGTTTGTAAAAATATATTTCTGAGATATTATAGGGTTCACTATAGGCTCCCCCCGTCTGACTAGTGAATATGGAAGTTTCGTACCCATTGCAACGGAACATACGTATATTTCACTTTTATATTTGGTAAAATTTCACGGGTTAACTGAAAACTTTTATTGCCCTTTTGTTTCCAGTGAAAATTCTGTAGATTTTGATAACTTAAAATATTTGAAATATATACACATGATCGTGAAACACTAAAAAATAATGTTACGGGAGGTTCGTAAAAATCCATTTAGCTGTATTCACGTGATAGGCACACACAGACTAATAAAATTTTATTAAAAAATGTATGCATTTTTCACACATAAGCGCGGCTTTCACCGCAAAAGAGAAGTGACCGGGCAAATCCTTGGGCGGCATGGGATCCTTTTAAATAATATAATTTTACATTTATTCACCAACTAGCGAGTTCATTTCGGCTCTTTCTGCTCGCTTGTAATTTTCCGCTCGCTATTATATTCCAACAAGAAATAGTCGAGGCGAAAGCCCCCCAACTAAATATTGGTAAGAATACAAGTATGCAGTTTACTCTTGCGAGTTCAACATAGACTTAAATGAGCCCGTTCCGCTCTATGGAAACCAGGCTATAAGGTTTTCTGTGATTGGAAGGTATCTAACATATTAGATTAAAAATGGCGGAAGTCAACGCTGCACTTTATCTATCAGAGTGGGAAAATGAAAATATTTTTCAAGTATAACATTATACCTTCGATTGGGAGGGATCAAAATACCACTAATTACTTAGAAAAAAATATATAACCGCCGTTGAATGCGTATGCAGATTTTGACGGTTTGTTTCTTTAAAATAAGAAGTGCACGATATTATTTGTGAATTAAACAATTATAATATTATGCAAATTATATTCAATTATAATAAATATATTTTTGGATTGTTTTTTTCTACGTATAAATTATTTATCAAAAGAATAAAAAAAAACTGTTCAAAATGTGCATAATATACTTTTTATACATACATACACATAGTTTCATATTAAAGTATCTTTTTATTGAACTTGTTGTTTTTTGGTTGCTTTATTTGAATAAATTCTTTATTCGCATCAGGTAATTTACCTACTTTCGTTAAATGGAAATTAAGTATTTGATTTGAGGCCTGACATGGCGCAGCGGCACACGACCGTTGTGGGTTCGATTCCCACTCGTGAAAGTGAAATATTTATTTACGTTTATATTTCCGCCACTCAATACGTAATGCCTTCAGAATTGGGCAGAAAGTGGACAACAGAGTGCCTTAACACTAGGTTCCCTCTGCCTACCCTGCTGTATGCGAGATAGAGCGTGAAACTGGTTTTTTTTTAATAATACAGTTAAACACTCCACGTCTACAGTTTTATACCGTCGTCGACGTCGTCGGTCGGTTATCGCTAATACGTTAGCTTTGTTTGAACAAGTGCACGGGCTCTTGCGTAAGCCTCTCGCGTTACATTGCCCGCACATCCTTTATACTCGGATGCGATAATACTGTGTGTGTATGTACGTACAAACTTGTAATTAACGGAGTTCAATTACGCTATAGTGTCTCAGTTTTGAAGGGTAGTTGGTGAATGTTGATACGGTTCCAATTTACAAAATTGATTAATGTTGTTCTTCATATTAAATTTAATAAAATCCAGCATAAGAGTTGACTCCTAAACAGCAATGTTTCTATGGTCGACTAAACTTGTAGAAGGAAGTTGGAAATTGCCCTTGATTAAGTTAGGTTAAACAAAATGTGGCGTTGAAATCCGAGAAACGGGACTTGATATGACGGATGGATTATGTAATTGAAATATAAACAATAAAGTGGTATTTTCTCTCTGTGGAACAATAGATTTTTTTTTAGCTTCACTCTGTATCCTGCACCTAATGAGGCAGGCAGACGGAACTTGACAAGTTAGTGTCAAGACGCTCCGTTACCACTAAGACATTTCCGTTCAGAAAGTGAGTTTTTCCCGAATTCTGCAGGCATTCCGTGTTGGGTGGAGGAAATCAACACCGCTGTTTGCCTCGTCACCAAAGTGAGGAAATGAAAATATTAAATATTTTATTACCCCCAGTGGGAAATTGAACCTACAACCGTCGCGTTCACTGCACCGCGACGGGCTCATTTTCTTTATTTCTCATTGATAATATTCAAACGCTAAACTCGACACTAAAGTGACACAATACATAATTATATACACAAATATAGGTGCATACCTTCATTGTTTTCTAAATACATCTCGACGGTGACTCACATTCAAACATTTGCATCACTGCATCGCCACCGAGATAATAACAATCGTGTACTTGGAAATGATTCATTATAAGCAAAAGAAATATTAATTCTATGTATTAATGTTCAATTTTGCATTTTATTTCATTATTTTGACTGACATAACTGACTTTTTGTTTATATGATCAACCTTTTGCCTCTCTAGCATACAATAATGACATAGAACATATAATTTAAGGCTTGCATATTCAAGTAGGCATGTCAAATCAAGTTTAGGCTAATCCAAAATATGGCGGAAAGTGGGGAACGAGAGTATCTTAATTGAGGTAGTGAATTAGTTTTATTTCCTCGCTATGGTACGAGGGGCGGCGTAGAGTTAAGTATATATGTAAAATATACATAAAAACCATTGCATTCTTAATAAAAAAAAATGTTAACCGAATACGTCAAACGTGAAAACGTAACAATTTCCCTGCAGGCCGACCCGGGACCTCAACAGAGTGTGAGATCCAAATTGAAATTCAAAACGTCCCTTTCATAAATTATTTATTAGAACACGTGCGTACTAAGAGGTATATTATAGGTACGGCACTCTTGTTTGTTGCTATTCGGATATGCTTACGTTGTTGTGGACGATTGGATGAAATAAATGTTTTCAATTGTTTGATAATTTCGTTTCCTTTTTCATATATAGAAAGAATTTTACGAAAGTGAACCAAAATAAAAATAGTTTTTTTGTTCTTTTATTTTCTTCGCTCGTCTCCCGTGTAGGTATATCTAGAGATCCCTACCTGTAAGGACACTTCAGTTCCAGTACTTGTGTTTTAAATGAAGTACCCAGCGACAGGTTGGTTTACATGTTGAGAGTATATAATATTTTTTACAATAATTCTTAATGTATACATTCTCATAGTGGGGACTGGATCCATAAAAATCAAGCACTATCATATATTTTTTACTTAAAGACTGATCTAAAACTGCGCAAGATTTTCTTTTACATTTTAACATATTTCTGATATGATAATCATGAGATGACAATCTTATAAATATATCAAGAAAAAGTTATTCATGGAATAATTTTAGTGGCATTTTATTCTGTTGCGCTATTCCAGTACCTACTTATCCAATGACAGAAGCTATCCATTTTTGAAGCTAAAATCCTTTGAAATCATTATAAATGTATTAAAACTTGTTATTAAATGTGTAATTAATTGGGTTTTTTTTAATCATTAACATATTTTAGTCCATTAAAAACGAATAAAGTCAGGTAGTGGTTAAGTAATTTGCTGACTTTATTCATTTTTAATTTGATTGAAAATAACCACGTAGCATTAAAAGTTAATTTTCTATGATATAAATATTATTTGTAACCAAAATTTTAAAATCAATAGAGACATTTATTAAATGTGATTTTGAGCTCCTTCATATTTTGCGGAGAGTTGTTCAATATTGAACAAAATTAAATTGTGACTTTGCCTGGTTAAGCGTCCTTCGGTCGCTATTTCCCATCAACTTTAATGATACTGATTTGACGAATAAGCGAAAATAATGTAAGAATTGAACCCCGAACCACTAAAACTGCGTTTTAACTGCGCCACTAGGTGTGATAAGTAAATCTTTCATCACACCATTAAATTCTGTTATCACATTACTGTAGTACAATCGTCACAAATAACAGGCAAGCCATCTTTAGAGCTAAAGTAATGTGCTAGTATTCTCTATTGGATGTTTGCCCGACGACGGACTGTCGCGTTGAGGTATTAGTTTAAAAAACAAAGAAATATGCTTAATGCATCCGTTTGGTGCGCTTAAAATATAGGAATTACAATAGAGTTTAATATGAAAAAATATTTTTTTTATATATATTCCCTTATTTTGATATGGTTGATATTATCGATCTGTTGTAATTATTTAATATAAAAGACAGCAGTTATGGGTTCCATTTCCACTTGAGGAAATATTTCTATTTAACATATATTTTACAAATATTTTAGACAAACTTTACAGCATAGAGTTTACAAGCAAGCAATATCGTTAAAACGTGTCGACAACGTGGGTTATGTGTTATTAAATTTCCTTTGTCTCTACCCTGCAATGATATAAGAAAAGCGTGAAAATATATCAAAAATTTGAACACCATGTCATCGTTATAATGAAAAATATGCATTTTGAAGCATGAAATAGGTACCTCTGGTAATATATCAAAGTTTATCGGCCCCCCTAACTCATTCGGGGGGGGTAAAATATCACCGTGACGTAATAAAGTTATTCCCGGTGCAACGGAATTACCCCGGCTACATAAATCCGAACGAACACAAGTTAAATAGTTGCCTCTACCGTATCGCAAACACTACCGAATCCACTTTGCTGTTTGATCTATGTCTCTGTGCCGATGGAAACGACTCTAGCCCTCGTGTGGGTAGTCGTTTCCTTCAATAACCATTAATTTAAAGACTTTTAAATTATTTTTATTCGGCAGAAAGTGAGGAACGTAGTGTCTTAACACTAGGTTCCCTCTGCCTACCCTTCAGTGTGGGGCTAAATTTTTTTTTTTTGTGTTCAATCTTCATATCACATATCAAGAGAGAACCTAGTGAGATATCACATGTTTTTATATCAAGAAAAGTGAAATATATATATTTAGTTGTTTACGGCAGTGCAAGTTGTAATCGAGTTTTTAAACAATAGACAGCGGTCGTCGGCGTACGACGCTACGAGTCCCCTAAGACACCCGTGCATTAGTAATAATGATTCACAGTTAGAAATTCTACAAATTGTGTCGACTTCCGAAGTAGGGCACTGTTGAATTTTCAATGTACGTAGTAGGTAGTATGTACGTAATGTCTTCCTCCACAAAAGCCGTATATCGCTCTCTCGCTGGATTGCCACGCTCAAGGCTCTACTTAGGTGAGCACGATGGGGAATTACTAACTAAATAGTGTGTGTGGCTTGCAGATATGCTAATTTTGTTGTTTATTGACTTTACTTTTTTTTATTTTATAAAAGGTTTTATATTCTTTTTGTTATCATCAAAAGTTTATGACGCCCGTCGTGGCGTAGGGGCACTAAGTGTGATTGTTTGGGGGTTCGATCCCCACTCGAGGAAATGTAATATTTGTTTAATTTTATATTTACATTCGCCCGCTCTGGCAAAGCGCGACGTTGAGTTCCGCTACTCAACACGGAATGTCTTCAGAATTATACAGATAGTAAGGAACGGAGTATCTTAACGCTAGGTACTCTCTGCCTACCCTGCTATGTGCGGGATATAGCCTGAAGCTGATTTGATTTTTCTTTTTGTTAGTAGTTTAGCTGAACTTTTAGTTCTTTAGTGTTCTCACCTCACCTTTTTGTACCATCTTCATTGTGCCATGAGCATCTTATATCATTGTTCTAGAATTGCAATCTCATATCGATTGAAGTATATAAAATAGGAACGAAAAATAAAAATAAGATTGTTACTCCAAGTTTTCGCCTCCAAAAAGTTAACAAATCTTTTATGGGTCTGAGCATACGTGTATATAATAAAATTCCGCAGTGTATTCTAGGTTTGCCACTTCCAAAATTTAAAATATCAGTAAAA
>JAAIXI010000248.1:8299742-8340341 GCA_013403645.1 Heliconius nattereri | reverse complement strand
GAACCGGTGGTAGCTTTTTGTTCATATGTTCATTCGACGTTTCAAAAGTGCTTATTATAAGTCTATATGAATAAAGAATATTTTGAATTTGAATTTGAATACAAGATTCAATTTTATCCTCAAACTAAGCGCAATCGAACAACAATCCATATCATACAGTGTTAGTATACACATATGTAGGTAGGAAGAGGTTTTATCGGAACAAATTCACCAAATCCAAGATTGTTGGTAGATCGTAATCCCGCGAGTTATCAAATCGGCTAGACGGGATGAGCGTGCAGGTTTACATCGATTTCGATACCGTGATAAAATATTGCCGGCGTATATAGAGTCTTATCATAGGATGTTTTGTGGATTTTCTCAATCTTGTTTCAATTGGGTTGATTATTAAATGGCGGATCTCAACGCCGCGTATTTACCTTATATAACAGGGAAATTAAAATAGTTTAAATATTCAACGCGTCTTTAAGAAATATGCTTACAATTAAATGTTTCGACTAACTCGTAATGTAATTATTATTATATAGATTAACTTTTTAATTTGTATAATAGTAGGGGCGGCGAAGATGGGACTTTCGGAATTCATTCGATCGCATCAGATTAAGATACTTAGGATTCCTTGTACTCGGTTACGTACTTCCACCAAATATGAGCTTTATATGTATAGCCGCGCGTCTAGGATAAAGGATCAGATTAGTAAAAAAAATTGAAATCATCGGACATTCCCGAGCGCATCAGATTAAGGTAGGGTAGTTAATTAGTTACATGTTTAATCGTGTATATTCCACTAACCTGACAATTTGAGACATTTTTTTCCTGTTATCATCTAAGCTTCGCAACCCAATAGGTCTCAATGACGCTCGAGTAACTCCCGAGTTTGCTGCTTCGCCTCCCTAAACATAAGTTAACTTCAAAATATTTGATATTCTAATCAATCAAGATTCGCATTTGAGATGAACTAAAAAGTTTTGTTTACAATAAACAAAATTAATCAATCAACTCAACAAATGATTTGAAGAAAAATATGAAAATTCAATCTTTTAAAATTAATATTTAATCTTTAATAACATCTGTCTCTACAAATTTGTATCACAAATTCGAATTCACAAATATGTCTTCCAAAACAATGTTAATCTAAACTTTAGATCGCGTTGTTGCAAAGTTCATCACAATGCCTACAATGCCTTGCACCCTTTCAAATATTTACGCGAATGTATATAGTATTGCGCGGGTAGAGGCGCGCGCGCGACGTGACATGTTGATGCCATTTTCATCTTTAACGTTTGTATCATTTGTTTTCTAAGGGACATTACACATCTGGGGGGCGTTTTTTTATTGTTGTTTTTTTATATTATCATATAATGGACTGAAAATTATAATATTTTGTAAGTTTAACTTACATATACTTCTTACATACATATACTTACATATAAGTCTTTATCATAAATCAAAACTAAGAATTAAGTTCTGCCTAACTATGGCTGTAGGAAATCACTTCAAAATAGGCAGAAAGTGGAGAACCGAGTCACTCACTTGGCGGTTTCTGATCATAACATGTAAAAAAATGTATATATAGAATTTTCAGATCAAACCCTGAGCGCTCTGTAAAATGGTGATGCCATTTTCATTTTTAACGTTTCTATCATTCGTTTTCTAAAGGACATTGCACACGTTCACTGAATTTTGTTTTTATTCTATTCTTTTTTTACGTAGTATGTGTTCTTTATACTACAGTTATTTAAAAGAGATTTATATACAAAACTTACAGCTCAGCCTATTATAGGAGGATACTCAACTACTGTATTTCCTTAATGCTGTCAGTATTTTCGATTATTTCGCTAGCTTTTAGTTATATAAAAAAAAAATCCAATATTTCTGACTACATTCAATCAATGTTGGTGATATATACACTAAGCTTCAGGATTCGTTTAAGAGCAAATATTTTTTTACGCTGTACGATTTAGCATAAGAACTCCATTATAAATAACAAGACCATAGAAAAAATAAATAAAACATTCTCTACCAAATAGGTAAATCTGATATTATAAAAGCAGCATAACGCAATATCCAATTTTCACAACAATTTTATATTTAATTCAAAAACCAAAATATTTTTGGACAGGAACTATAAATATTTTGTTACTGTAAATAAAAATTAAAAACGAATATAAATTAAACATATAATAATGTACGGAATAATAAAAGATATGCAATTTCATACAATCTGCCAATAACAAAGGTATTGTAATCGTAGAGCTACACGCACTGTGAAAACTTGTTGTTTAATTAAAATGATTTAATAATTTGTGAAAGAATTCACGAAATTCACAAGCTCGCTGATGAAAATGTTAAAGGTAAATACGTTATTTGCATTGTTTTAGAGTCGGTAGAGTCGTGCTACATGCAGCATATAGGATTTTTTATCAACGACCGATTAAATTTTCTTTTTAATTTTTCCTTTATATTTATTTTGTATTGATGTAATAATAAAACACTACATTTTTTCCTTTCCACGCATAATAGAGATGTTGCGTGTTAAGACAAGGGAACCTAACCTTTATTTGAACAAGCCAGGAAAGAAAAATAGCGTAATGGTAGATTTTTTTTTAAAATTACTTTTAATTTAATAAATTAAAATAAATTTTATTTAAAATCTACTTATGTACTTATGAAAATATTTATTGTTGAATTATCCTTGTTTCATGTGGCTAGTCAGTAGTAATTAGCAAAATAAGTACATTTCCATTGATTAAATTCTAATTGATATCTCTGAGTGTAGAATCTTTCTGTATATATATATATATATAAGAATTGAAGAATATATATATATATATATATATATATATATATATATATATATATATGCCATTTTTCTAGTCTTCATAATACAATTCATAGAAAAAATAATAACATAATATGTCACAAGGTGCCTACATTCCGTGATTTCTTCTAATACACACACCGACCTAGTTCTACAAATGTCATGTAGATACAAAATAAACCTTATTACTCGTGTGTTAAAAGTGTATTTCCAATAGCCCTATTTAAGGACAATAGACAGCCCGATTTACCCGCAATTGCATATTGCACGCCAATGCTTGACAAATCGATTAGGTTATATCGATTTTTATTTAATCTACTTGTAAAGTTCACTTCTGTTCCACATATTTTATGCCTTTTTGTTTTAGTTCAAAGGAAATCTATTTTGCGGACATATTTGTATTTTTCAGTCCTATTAGGTTTTATGTTGTATACTTATTTATTATGTATTTTCTACATATTTGCGGGATATACTACTCTTTTTCTTTGTTTCTCTGTTCTACTTCTTTTTCGTCATGGCACTAATAGCGTATGTTGCCAGGGCCTGCCTTCCTGCTCAACTTACTCCACTTTGCGCGGTCTTTAACGTCCTCGGTGGTTAGTCCAGGGGACTTCATAATAATATTCCAGATAAATTACGTGTTCATTAGCGCAACCTAAAGCTGAATTAAAACTAAAACAGAAGGTAATTTTAGAACTCTTTTCGAATAAAATACTTTATCTACAATTATAGCAATTTTAACTAAGACACAAAATGTGCTTCTTAATGACTTCCTTAATGTGTTTGTCCTTCATGAAGACCAAAGTTAATATTCTAGAGATATATAAAATATACCTATATATTTGGATGTGCAATTTGCTTACACAAATCGCATATTTGAAATTTTTCACCCTACACGCATTTTTTTTTTAATTGATGAGGGAAAAGCCCCTCGAATAATTGGTTTATTCTGTTTTTTAGTATTTGTTGTAAAAGCGGCAACAACAATATATCACCTTTGAAAATTTCAAATTTCTAACTACATACATATAACGATGAGATACAGCCTGGTGAAATACAGACAGGCCGCGGAGCCTTAGTAATAGGGTCCCGTTTTACCACTTGGGAAAGGAAATAAACGTAAATAAATAGCAAAAACCTTCGGCTATCTATATATGTAAATATATAGAATGAATGCTTTAATCCAATAATTTTCTTATTATTTTATATTAGATTCTTTACGTTCCGAACACTATTCTTGTTGAAATTATGTAGAGACATTTTCCCATTTTCCACCGAATTCTCGAGGCTCTACGGTGAGTGATGGAATTCAACGCCGCGCTTTGCCTCTTTACCAGAGCGAGGTAATGACAATATGAAATAATTAATATATCATATATTTTTCATTATTTCATAATAACAATTTCCATACATCTTACATTTAGGCATCGTCACCGCAATATGCAGACCTCACACCTGGCGCAGGAAGCATTTACAGTCATACTAATTACTAACTCTACTAACCCAGTAAACCAAATCACTACGAAATAAATTATAAGGGTTCTCATATAGATATAGCAATTTTTATCTTATAGCTATTATGATATAGGAGCTAAAATCGCACTGTAGTCCAAATCTGGAAGCGTAAATGGTTACCCACATTGAGTTAAGTAATTGGCAAGTTAATTTAAACTTTATTTTGTATGTCACAAGGTATATTGTTGGTTGTGAACGTATTATCGGACAGTCGGTCCTACAAGGCGAGGCTAAATGCATTGTGCTTCGCTATGCCAATTAAGTTAGCAAGATTCTTCTAAGGCCCTAACTACAGTTAAAAGAAATAACTCGGTTTGAATGCGCCTTTTTGCAGTATAACAAAAGTCGTACTGAAAATTAAAATTAACATTTTAAATATAAACTTAATATATTAAAATTAAATTAGTAAATTTTTGTTTGTCTGGGTTATATTAAAAGATTTTATTTCTATGCTGGAAACATTTTGTTCTATATTATGTATTTTATATATTATTCGATTTAATAATTTTTTTTTTACATTTCTTAATTGAAATTTTTAAATAAGTTGTAAAACTATACCTTTAAAGAGAATTTAATAAAAATTATCAACCAATGTCAATGACGAACTTATCAATTCGACGGTATCTTTTTTTGTGTTTGTTACCTCATAACTTTTGACTAGGTGAACCGATTTTGATTTTTTTTTGTTTGAAAGGTGGAAGGTTTCCCGAATGGTCCCATTTTTTTTGGTCCATGTCTGACAATGGTATCTATGAGAAAATCACATAAGTCTTAAATTTGCATTAGGTATGTGCGCGACAAATAGACGAATAACTCAATGTCGCGCAAACCGATTTTGATGATTCTTCTTTTATTTGAAAGAATACACTTCAAGGATAATTTGGTGAAAGTTTGGTTAGGTTCCGATTATGGGATCCGGTGAAAATTGAGAAAGTTTGGTTTTTTTTTGGTAAAAAATTGATTATACGGTAATAGTTACAAACAAAATCTTTTTAAATTGATGTCAGCGGTGAGATTCCTGATCGTTGCATTTCTTTTCAACCAACCTCAAAAAAGAGGATGTTCTCATTTTCAACCAACTTCAAAAAAGGGAGATTCTCAATTCGCCCGAATACTTTTTATGTATGTTCTTGTCAATATACCAAAATGTAACTCTGCACAAAAATAATACCTAATTAAATAAAGTTTTACATAGGACAACCACTCGTCGACAACCACCATCACCGCTCGTTTAAGAAGCATCATTTAAGATCTACCCACCACTTAAAATCGTAAAATAAATATTTTTTAACAAAAAGTAAAACCGACTTCTAACAACGAACTAAAAAGTGAAAAATAATTATATAAAGATTTGATAATTTTGAAGTCGGTGTCAAACTAATGCTAGAACACCTTTACTAGAATATCTAATTACTAAGCCTGTTTATTTTACTTGGCACCGACTTCAAAATTATCATAAATCTTTGTAAAATTGTTTTTCACTTTTTAGTTCATTGTTAGAAGTCAGTTTTTCTTTTTGTTAAAGATTAATTTACGGAAAATTGCGTGCTTAGTAGCGTAACCTAACGCTGCATTTTGTCTTGTTATAATAGATTATATTTCATTCACTGATGCTTTAAGTTTTATTATGATCGTGATGTTTAGAATTCTAGAAACGTGCCGACGAATTGTTTTAAGTCAGAAACGTTTTTTTTTCATATCTTCGCTAATTTTCCTTTATTAATTATATTATTACCACCGTAGCGAAGCAGGATAGGCATAAAAACGGAGCGTCTTGACACTACTTTCTTCACTTTGTATTGAAATTTAGGACATTTTGTGTTGAGTGATAGAGCCCGAGGCCGCATTTTGTCTTGCCAGCGCAGTGGAACGAAAATAAATCATTTCTCTGAGTCAAGATCGAACTCATGACCACCTTATTTACAGGCTGATATCATACCACTGCATCACGACTAATAAAACTGTACGTACGTGTAGATTTTAATATTATCATTTTTTTTTTTCAGGTAAGCATATTCAGACGTACATAAATAGTAAGTTTATTTCATGAAATATTAGTGATCATATTTTTAAAATTGTAAAATACATAATTAATATAATGTGGTGTTAAGTTTATATATATTTTTTGTATGAATATATAAATTCCCGACTTTTAAACTTGGGAAAAATAATAACCTATTGATAATTAAAAATATGCCTTTGTTAAAAAAAATCAGTATAAGAACTTGGTGTGTTCGTGAAACAATGAGGATGGACTGGATAGAAGTTAAATTCATAATGTATTTTTTGCAACCACAAAAATTAATAGTCAAAAACATTATTTACTATTTCAATCGTAAGTAAGACCTCATTTTATCTAGCCACATTCAGAAAATACATATTATTTTAATTTTCTGTCGCTTTTTGAGATTTAAAGTATTCACAGGTAATCGTCAATGAGACTAAATTATGTCAAGGCTATCAAATGCTTAATTATGATAATGTATGTACAATATTTACTTAATAAGTACTAATACTATAAACAAAGTCGCTTCCCACGCAAATGCACTTAGAATTTTTCAGCTACGCCATGAATTTTAATGTGGTTTTCACATATAACAGGCCAGTCATGGCGATAGGGTGGACGAAATGAACACACAATGTCTCCAGAATTCGGCGGAAAATAGGGAACGGAGTGTCTTAATAGTAGGTACCCTCTGCCTCTATGTGCGGGATACAGCGTGAAGCTAAATAAGAATATGTGTATTGTAAGTACATACATATTATATTTATGCAGCCAAAGCGGGTAGGTAAGAACATTTAACTTAAACTAAATACATGTTTAATTATAATTTTAAATAGTAAATTAGTGTTTATACAATGGAGCTATATTTTAGAATACTTAATGAGATAGTATATATGTCTATTGACAGTTTATTTATATTATGGTCTGTAATTTATTATTTGTACACATGCCAACGTTGCACAGTGGGGCAGTGTGAGATTGCAGGCTCAATGGGTGTGAATTCGATTATTTGGAACAGCAAATATCATTATTTTAAGCCCCATTTCTTCTTTTATATCTCGCAATGTAAGAGCAGTGCCAAAAACGAAATAAAACTGAGACCTTATATTTAGACCGTTTGTTCTCCACTCTATGCCGTTATAGATAAAATATTTTATTTATATTTACGCTGTATTCCTCGCACACCAGAGAGGGACCTCGGAACCTAGTGTTATGACACTCCGTTTCCCAATTTCCGCGCAAATCTTGCGGGATTGCGTGTGGAGTGGCATAACTGAAAATATAAAATAACTTTAATATATACTTATGTAGGTATAGTCAATATAAATTGGTAAACTCGTTGATCAACTAATTATAACTAACTATACGTTTGCACCGGCACAGGAAGGACGTGCTCTGTCACAGCGCACCGTAATTTCTTATGAATAATGATTGGCAAAGTCTCACGTTTATGCCAGAACATATATATATATTCATATTATCTATGTTTCTTAACTATGTTTATTTCTATATTATTTTCATATAAAGCAGAACTGTTTGTTTGGTTAAACGCGCTAATCTCAGGAACTTCCGATTAGAATTGAAAAATGCTTTAAGAGTTAGAGAACATATTGTAAACTGTGGTCAAACTTACTTCGGACACTAAAGCGAGTAGAAATGTGTAAATAAATATTATATTGTTACAATTGTATAGCTCATTTGAATATATTACAAAAAATAATTAAGAATACTTTCAAATACGCTTACGTAATTAATGTAATGCGGTTATTTAAGTGGTTATATTTGCTTTAATTTTTAAACGCTAAACTTTTTAAAAGAATACTCAATATCATATTGCAAAATAAATTATATTTTGCTACTTTAACTTATTCATAGATATGTGTATCTATGTATATATATTTTTTTACCTTCGCGATATATCCCGCATTTAGCAGATTAGGCTGAGGGAACCTCCTAGTATTGAGACACACCGTTCCCCTTTTTCCCCTCAAAATTTTCGAGATCACCTCTCGTTAGCAGAACGACGAAATGAAAATAATGCACTCCTCCGAATGCAAATTGAACCTACAATCAAATTAAATAAAACAAATAGGTTGTTCTTAAATATACATATTTAATAAATAATTTTTTATGTAATTTTAAATAATATTTATGTATGTATGTGTATATATGTGTTTATACATATATAAAGTATAGACCTTCCATAGTGATTAGCATTAGTTTGCAAATGACTCGAGCACGGCGTAGATTTGTTAGGTCGTTTATTATTCACATGCGACTTTTTTGCTGTTTGATTATAACATTTAGACAGTCGTATAGGTGCAGTGGTGTTTAAGCTATCTTTTACATTGACTATTGTAGGTTCGATCGCCGTCTATGACATATTTTGATTATTCGACTGAACTATGGCAATTGCTGCCACTGCTGGGTCTACTATTGGTCTACTCATTGAATTCCCAATCTATTCTGCTATTCTAAAGATGTTTGTTGTTGAAACATCTTGTTTGTTTTCGTCTTACGTTTCGTCCTAGCGCAGAATACGTAGTTTTTAATATTTCCTCAAATAGGATTCGTACCCAGTACTGCCATCTCATATGTATGTATTCGGTTTGCCGTTCAGACAAGGAATATTAACGCCTGTCCACGTTCTGGCCGGTACAAAGCTTGTAAGTTATGTCGTCGTTAAGGTATAATAGATTGCAATAACAAGATACTTAACCCAGAGCTCTCTAAATAATAGAAAGGTCATGGCGGTGGAAATTACGGCAAATATCTCTGTTTTTTTTTTAAGATTTTTTTGTACAGAGGCCGTGTGACCGTAATTCGATGAATGTGAGTTCGACCCTCACTTGAGATATTGAATTGTTATTTATTAATATTTTGATTTGTTCGCTCTGGCACTGGAAAGTGAGGACCGGAGTGTCTTAACACTAGGTACCCTCTACCTGCCCTGCTGTGTGCGCGGGATACAGCGTGAAGCTGATTTAATTTAATTTTATTACTTACATTAGGTAATAATAAATAATTATTTTCATTTCCTCGCTCTGGGGGGCAAAGCGCGGTGTTAAGTTCCGCTAGCCAACACACAATATCACGGAAATGGAGTGGTGAGTGGGGAACAGAGTGAACGTCTGTGCCTAGTATATATTTAATTGACTAAATTCACTGTGCTTATAAACTTAAACGACGACCTTGTGAACGATTTTCACAAAGCGCCTCCCAATAAGGTGAAGGACGTAATAAATATTTGTACATTATATATATTTTTTACTTTTGTATTCAAATCATGTTGGTTTTATTTTTTTATACTAAGCGCATCTTATGTTTGCGTTTTGCGGATATATATTTTTTTGCGTTTCTTTTTTCTTATTTTTGTTTTGAAAATTTTAAATTTAAATAACACTTTTTTAAAACGATACACGTTAAAGATTAGATATTCAGATTATACAATTACCAAAAAAATCCTTTTTTAAACAAGCAAACACACAAGTGTGGAAAAAAGTAAAGGCAGCGTTAATATCTGCAATAATGTATTGATAGCGTCTCTCATTCTATCTTGCAATGCGGAAGAAAGCTGAAAAAGAAAATATACATATATTTAGTTATATTTTTTTAGCTTTACGTTTATCGTTATACTTCGTTTCTATTAAGACACTTCCGTTCCTCGTTTTCCGTCACTTCCGCCGCTGTGCCCTCATAAAGGCAATACCAATAGATGAATTCTATTACAATACGCATTTATTACGATTACATTTTGCCCTTCACCAGTAGTAATATACGGTGAACGCGAGGGGAGCGATAATTTACCATATNAAGTGAGGATCGGAGTGTCTTAACACTAGGTACCCTCTACCTGCCCTGCTGTGTGCGCGGGATACAGCGTGAAGCTGATTTAATTTAATTTTATTACTTACATTAGGTAATAATAAATAATTATTTTAATTTCCCCGCTCTGGGGGGCAAAGCGCGGTGTTAAGTTCCGCTAGCCAACACACAATATCACGGAAATGGAGTGGTGAGTGAGGAACAGAGTGAACGTCTGTGCCTAGTATATATTTAATTGAGTAAATTCACTGTGCTTATAAACTTAAACGGCGACCTTGTGAACGATTTTCACAAACCGCCTCCTAATAAGGTGAAGGACGTAATAAATATTTGTACATTATATTTTTTTTTTACTTTTGTATTCAAATCATGTTGGTTTTATTTTTTTATACTAAGCGCATCTTATGTTTTCGTTTTGCGGATATATATATTTTCTTGCGTTTCTTTTTTCTTATTTTTGTTTTGAAAATTTTAAATTTAAATAACACTTTTTTTAAACGTTACACGTTAAAGATTAGATATTCAGATTATACAATTACCAAAAAAATCCTTTTTTAAACAAGCAAACACACAAGCGTGGAAAAAAGTAAAGGCAGCGTTAATATCTGCAATAATGTATTGATAGCGTCTCTCATTCTATCTTGCAATACGGAAGAAAGCTGAAAAAGAAAATATACATATATTTAGTTATATTATTTTAGCTTTACGTTTATCGTTATACTTCGTTCCTATTAAGACACTTCCGTTCCTCGTTTTCCGTCACTTCCGCCGCTGTGCCCTCATAAAGGCAATAAATACCAATAGATGAATTCTATTACAATACGCATTTATTACGATTACATTTTGCCCTTCACCAGTAGTAATAATATACGGTGAACGCGAGGGGAGCGATAATTTACCATATCCTAAACGCTGACCTCTTAAAGCACCTGCCCCCCTCCCCCCCCCCCCCTTTTTTTGATTTCTTTTGTTTATCTTTACACCTTATCTTGCCGCATATACTCGTAGCATAAGGCAGGGAGAACCTACTTTTGAAACACTCCACTCTCAGCTTTTCGCCCATTAAAAAAAAAAGTTGCATATCGTACAGTGGAACACAACCCCATGTTTTGTCTAACCAGATAGATACCAATATGAATATTAATAAAGATGAACATTTTTCCGAGTCAGGTTTGAACCGACAATTATCACATGTCGAGCGTTTTCTAATTGCGCTTCCCAAACATTTGGTATTGACGAAAATATTTAT
Source organism: Heliconius nattereri (assembly GCA_013403645.1). NCBI lineage: Eukaryota > Metazoa > Arthropoda > Insecta > Lepidoptera > Nymphalidae > Heliconius > Heliconius nattereri. The sequence goes on along the minus strand of JAAIXI010000248.1, from coordinate 8,328,926 downwards.
TGTTTTTTTCCGTTACGCAATTTCCACAGTGTGAATTATATTATAGCTTTATGAGTTATGGTCGCAGCGTATCGTTTTCGGCGCGAATATGCGAACACTTTATTTATGGGTTGCGAATCGCGTGAAATGTCCGATAGCCCCCCGGTTATGGGGCTCCGTTATTACCTTTGGTGATTTCTGCTTTTTTTTCCCCGTTTATAAAGTTTATTTATTTTGCTGTCGAAATCTGTACGTTTAAATTGTTTTTTTTTCCTATCTTAATGTAGGTCTGTATGTATGTAATTGTGTGAATTATTGCTTTTTTTTAGCCTTTTGTATATACGTACACATCTTTCGCATACAAAATGTTACCTAGTGTTAAAAATTCATTATTTTCGTACAGAATGTAGTGATTAGTGATTCTATTCGCCATTTTTTTGTTTTAGATATCCAAGGCCGCAAGAACATACATTATAGATATATGTTTTTCAAAAGTGGTATTTTCATTTCCCCGTTCTGGTAATAAATATCAAAAATTGTTCAGTTCGTGCAGTGTCTTTACAGTTTCCTTTGCCTTATTATATTATATGCGGGATACAGCGTGAAACTATTAAAAAAAACTTTAATGACACTCGAAGCCACAATCGCGTTAAGCCACAATAGCGTCTAATCATTGTTTAAATTAATCAATTTATCTCTACAGATTAATATAGTATACAGCTAAAGTGCCAACTATAATCCACGCCTAGTTCATTATAATAATTCCCATTTCAATACATGTATACGCGACATTGACAAACGATGGCGAAACCGACAGACACTCTTAATTCTTTATTATAAATGTTCGTTTTAGTTGTAGTTTCAATCCACTTTCTGCGTATTCAGTGGGATTGGGATGTGTGTAATTAAAACCATTTAGTTAATTGTTTTTTTTTTTTGCTTTAGGAGACTTTCGAAAATNTTTAAGTAAAAATACTTCACAGTTAACTAGTAACGTTCTAAGAATCATGGTGTATAGTATTATTAGAAACGATTTTCTTGAAAAAATAACTTAATATTTAAATTTCCTCGCTATCGTTAGGAGGCAAAACGCGGTGTTGAGTTCCGCCACTCAACACACAATGCCTCCAGAGTGAGGCGGAAAGTGGGGAACAGAAGTGTCTTAATGGGAACGGAGAGTCTTAACCCAGGTTCCCACTGCCTACCCTGCTATACGCGGGATACAGCTTGAAGCTGTAAAAAAATATTATGAAAATTTTAATTGAAAATTCCTCTAAAACAATATTACTATTTACGAGTATATTAAATAGAGCTCTTTAATAACATAACCGTGTTACTTCATCCATTAGTTAAACAAATGTTTGTTATTATTCCACCTATTGTCTAAAAAAGTTGACTGACGCATCGGTCATTAGCGTACTAGAAATAAAATGCGACCAATTTAGAAAGGTCTCTCAGTAGCCTGTATGTATTATATGTATCGGGGTCTTCGGCAATCGGTTGGTTGTATAAATAGTGTTGTCACTTAACAGTCGGGCATTCGGTTCCCGAATACCGATGCAAAACCGATTTGGAACGGTGGCGCGTCAATCGTCGCCTCCGACTGGCACAGCACTTTGGGTTATAATTGGTGGTATCAATATGAAAATATCACATACTCGCGTCTAGCATGGATTGACACGAATTATATTTAAAAATAAAACGGCAGGTAAAAACAAGTGTTACAAGAGTCTCTTTTATTATTTTTTTCTCTTATTTCCTCTTGTCTTCCTCTGTTACTACGACCTTGAGGTAAAGTTGAGATTAACATAACGAAATCTTGACACAAAAACAACAAGACTAAAAAAAAAACAATCTGCATTGAATACACTATTGTAATAAAATCGAAAGATTTAAATCTTTTAAAATATTTGAAATACTTTCTAAAAATATTTACTTCGATTATATATATACATTAGTTGCAACAGAAGGTCGCTACAGTAGAAAACATTGTGCACAATCAATTAATTAGGTGGAATTAGCGACGCATCGCAATAAACGAAAGTTACAATTAGTGTACTTGAAACGTGAATTAAATTATGCAACAATTGACTTGAATTAAAAGTTTTATAATAAATTTTAGTTTTTATCACCCAAAAATGTGGATGGATGAGGTTTTTTTTTCTTGGTTGCATTACTTCTGATAATATTTAATATTGCCTTAATATATTTTGAGAATTTATATTTATTTTTATTGCTTTTATAAATATAATTTTTAATTAAATAATACCATAATATGCTTACGCTTCAGGGTATGGGTTTTAAATATTTTACCCTATATACTGTTCCCGTAAAAAGAGCGCTGATGCTTTCATCCATTATGGATACAATATGGTAGACAATTGAATTATATGAAAATTGGCAAAATTAATTTATAATTTATTTTTTTACATATAATTATTACATTACATTACATTACATTACATATAATAGTATAATCAAGATATTTTTTCTGTACTGTCCTAGGGACCGAGGACTGGATGTTTGATATTAATTTCAGCGTGATACCTTCACGTGAACTTAAGATAAATGGTCTTGAGAGCGGGATAACAAAGTGATACTATAAGTGTTCCGTATTTTTTTTCAGATACTGAACCCTAAAAAAAGAATTATCATGCCATTATCGTTCGTTCAATTTACTGGTTAGATTTTCACGGGTTAATGTTCTAAAGAAATAACCTTTGCTGAAATTTTTCAAGAGCTTTTTTACTAGCCGTAGTAAAGTCGAAAGTTTGAAAACTTTTTTACAACCTTCTAACAAAACAGTGTTGTATGTTTTAAGCTTCTTTTATAACGTAATAAAAATGAATTTTAAAATATTCTTTAGATTAATAGATCTACTATAGACGAAAAATAAAATAATATGAATAAATATGTTAATTATTCCTTTAGTTTCACGCTGCAATAAATATGGTATTGAGAGGAAAACTAGTGTCGAAACCGTATTCCTCATATACTCGTACCACTCACTCAGAAATATTGCATATTACAAATTATAATATCCATTACAAGTTCAAAATTGTTACCAATTTTACATGTTATTTTCATAAATATAAATACGAAGACTAAAATAATTTTGGTTTATATTATAATTTATGATATTAGTTCGTATTACGGTCATAGCCCATAGGAAGGCATGGAAGTAACCCATTACGGCCGCCCCGCGCACTAATAGAGACATCCCGAGCTGCCAGTTCACGCGATAAATAAACTTACTAGTATTTACATACATCATTTATATTTGTCGGTTAGTGTTAATAATAATTGTTTCTTTTTTAATTTTTATTATTATTATTATTAATTTGTATGATTATTTAATTATATAGTAAACCCAATGAGAAATATCGAGGAAATGTTAAATGCTATAATATAGTTAATTTATTTTTAATAGTAAGAGTATTTCTGTATTTAAAATGTAGTACTTTGCCTTTTACCGCATAGCAGCGTAGGTAGATTACTATTCCCCCCTTTTCATCCAACTTTCGAGACATTGGCACAAGGTTGAGAAGGAGAATTCAACGTGCTTTACCTACCACAGCGGGAAAATTAAATAAATTTTAATATAAACATTACCCGGAGTTGCGAATCTGCCGCGCTAACTGTAAATCTCACGCCATGAGGATTTGAGTAAGTCAACGGATAATGCCAGTCAATGTGGCTAAATACTGGCAAAATACAATCTGAATTTTCCAAACGTTTACACGAAAAAAAAGAAGAATTGCCAGTGACAGTGAAAATAAATAAACCTCCTAAAAACCATCCATAATCAACATATAGGATACCTATAATATACCTATAATAATTTATTTATGTGTAAGCGTATCTAAGAAAATCAACATAAAGTAAACAGTACAAAATAAATAACGAATGTCTTTAGCTTTTTGATTTGAGGCCAGATTCAAACGTCGTCTGCATATTAAATTTGCGTACAAATTGCTCCAATGGGTTCGTGTATATTATGTATTCATATGTAAATAAAATGTCGTGTCTTTTACAAGAGACCGTACAATTAATTAATTAAATATTCAGCTGTACACAGAAATATCTATTAACTTTTAAATAATATTAAAAATGTTTAAAATTAAAAGTGTTTACAAAACTGCTAAAAATGCATGAGATTTAACCCAGTACTATCTTTATCATCACATTTACAGTATTATCTTTATCTACTAACGTTGCGTTAGTGAGTGCTAAATAAAGATTTCCCAAATCTCTTTCTTTTCTTTTTAGCTTCACGCACTATTCCGCACAAAGCGGAATCGGCAGAGTGAAACTAGGAACCTACTGTTAGGACACTGCCGATCCCCATTTCCGCCGAACTCTCGATACTTTCCGTGATGAGTGGCGGAACTCAACGATATGTAATCTGCGTAGATTCGCAAACAAAGCTGCGAGTGAACGAAGTTGGGGCTAGAACTTTTCTCACTAAAAATATGTGATAAAGAAGAAGAAAACAGAGTAATTTGGCATAAACTCTCTATATCAACGTAATACAATGCGTGAAGTTATTAAGTCGTTTTTTTTTTCGCAATTAAAGTCTACAAAGTGCCTAAAGATAAAATATCATGATGTATTTCACGACCGTAGTATCCACTGTACGGTATACACAATACTAATAAATTATACAATCGATGGCATAAAATTTAAATCGTAAAACAGTTGCCTAGACAATGTGTTCAAACATTTTGTATCGCCATGATTTATTAATAGACGCCTATTTTCGTAAAACTCATTTCGTTTAACGCAAAAACAACTGTGGTTCATTTCATTTCTTTTTTTGTTTCCCGCATGCAAGATAGGGAGGAGGAACCTAGTGTTAAGACACTCCGTCAGTCACTTCACGCCGAATTTTCGAGGCATTTATTGCGTGTTGAATAGCGGAACTCAACTCCTCGCTTTGTCTGTGTTATCAGAACAAGTAATGTATTATATAAATTAATTCCTCGAGTGGGAATCGAACCTACACCCGTCGCGTATACGATCACACGCTTATGTCTATTGTTAGAAAATCATTTACTTTAAAGTCAATACTCATTCTTCTGAACATATAGTAATAAGCGCCGATTTTTTATAATAATCTTCTATTTATATCATAAACTATTATAGAATAAAGTCACAAGTACACACATTCCACATTTTTCCTTCACTTATATCTGGAAAATGAATAAAATACCTTCGGATTAGTGGACAATGACTGACATAACATTGAAGTAAGTATAACACTCTATAGCAAGGCAGTTCTCGGTCAAACACTCAGATGCCTTAGCTTTTACTACCCCGAGCCGTGTTAAGCCTCTGTCGGCATCACAGAAACGTTGTAGTGGAAATAAAAATGATTAAACCACTTCTACGGTACAAGAGCGCAGTCAAAGTAGCCATTGTCAAACAAAAGGAATGAGATTTTATCGGCCACTTTAAAAGTGTATACTTTGTAACTAGTTTGTTCTGTTGAAAAATTTCAAATTTAATTGTTAGAGTTTTTGCTAGTGTTAATCAAGGGTTTTTGTTGTGTTTTTTTTTTAATATTTAATTGGACAGGCTAGTTATTATGTAATTATTTATTGTAAAATTATCGAAATATACATATAATTAATTGGTGTAGGTTTTTTTAACGCATTGCGTGTTGAGTGGAGGAGCTCAACGCCGCGACTTGACTCGACACCAGAGCGAAATGAAAATATTGAATATTTCTTTTTCCCGGGTGGGAATCGAACTGACAACTGTCGCGTTTACAGTCACGCCCTTGTGGCACCGGATCACTACGGCCATGATTAACATATGTACCTACCAAATTTTCACCTACAATTTAGTCCAACGAGCGTACTCTAGTTTCGCATAGAAAATTTTGCCACAAATGCTAATATATGCGTGTCCTGAACGTGTCGTGTGCACGCCGCTCCACCAATGCGGGCGGCTGTGTGCAGGCAGTGCACTGGGCTAGTATGGGGTGACTGACGTTAAACCACCCGTCGTGCTGGCGTTAAGTTGGCATCAAATCTACTTGTTAGTGATTAACGAAGATAATATTGTGTGAAATGTTGGTATTTGGAGGAGAGGAAACACTCTGTTCACCACCTTGCTTTCATTTTACGACACTATGGGTGCTGATTGGATAAACTCAAGGCCTCGTTTTTCTTGGTTACCAGAGCAAATGAATTTAGAAAATCAATCGAGTGGGAATCGAACCAATAAATATCGCGAAACTATAAAGTCACACTCTGTACCGCTGCGCTACGGTGGCCTCAAAAAAAATTAAATAATAAAATTCTCAGTTTATTATATCTTTAACAAGTGGCTTATTTTTATTTTTTCCTCCGATTACCTGCGCTGGTTACGCATTTTTTTTTAGCTTACCGTTATATAAAACAAACATAATTAAAAATGAATGAATGAAAATGAATTTGATAAAAAGTGATAGAGTTACCGTTTAGTTTCGTGAATACCATTTAACAAAAAAACGTCAATGTGAATTATTATAAACGTAGAATAACTAAAATTTACTTGATAAGATACGCAATGCTTCCAAAATTCTGCAAAAAGTGAGGATCGCAAGAGTCTTAATGGGAATGGAGTGTCTTAGCACTAGGTTTCCTGGTTTCCTCTAGGTACCCTGTTATCTGCAGGATATAGCGTAAGTTATAATGTAAGTTGTAACGTAAGTTGTAACGTAAGTTGTAACGTAAGTGGTAACGTAAGTTGTAACGTAAGTTGTAACGTAAGTTGTAACGTAAGTTGTAACGTAAGTTGTAACGTAAGTTGTAACGTAAGTTCATTTTGTAAATATTTTAACTTATTTCTCCTTAACTTCTATTAGACTATTCATATTTTCTTTTCTTACTATATAATTATTAAGGTAATTACCTTGGGATTCTCCACTACGGTGCCACATTCCAACGCGCGCCAGCCGATATGCATGGCGCGTAGTATATGGATGCACAATTTCACACCCACATTAATGTGTGTATGGGACATTCTCTTGGTTCATTGTTGAGATTATTAATAAACATTAATATAATTTAGCAAACTATAATGGACAAAAAATTAATGAAACAATTAATGATAATAATTTTTATTTATATAAAATTTTACTGTTACTACATATAGGAAATTTACAAAAACAAATTAATCCTCAGCTTCACGGTGTATTCCTCATATAGCAGGATAGGCAGAGAGAACGTAGTGTTAAGATACGCCATTCCCCACTTTCCGCACAATTTTTGATACATAGCATGTTGATAGAGGGACCTTTCCAGGAAAATTTCCAGTCTTTCAATGAAAGTATTCAATCTTACCCAGAATCATCGCAATTACAGCTAAACACTGTGCCGCTACGCCACGACGCGCGACCGCCTGTCTGTATATTCTCCGATATGGGCTGCTCACTATTATACATGTATGTTAAGCTTTGGATAAGTAGATTAATTTTTATTTATTCCGCATTTTCTAACCACGCGTCTAATTGTCTCTACATATTTAAATCTACTACTTTCAAATCCTCTCGTATCTTGTACGAGCAAATAAAGGGAATATAGTGTCAAGACACTATATTTGCATTCGATTTGAATCTGCACTCACATCGCACTCATTGATAGTGTGTCAGTTGACTGACACCATCTGAACGAACAACGAGTGTACGAACGACTAAAGAAAAACCATAATATGAAAACAAATAAGAAATTAAATTTTCATATACTGAATTATATTGTCAAATTGAAAGCAACATCCGAAACTCAAGCAATTTAAATGAAAGCTAAAATATTTGATCAAACTAAATAATGCCCAGCTTTGAAATGGAGATCTGTCGTTTGGACTGACGACGACGATAAAGTAGAGAGCTATAGATCTGTTAATTCTATTATATCGCCCTGTCAATAAGTCCCCGCGAACCAGTCTATCCGCAAATTTAATACACGAACTCGAAACGTATTTGCGACTAAAATATCAATCACAGATAATATTATTCACGTTTAATGCGAAAACAACCGAAAATTACGGCAGTAGGGACGAAATTACTGTAGCGATCGTCGTCTCGTCGTGTGTAAATTGTCTCTGTGGATTTAAGACGGCTAAGTTTTCCGATTTAAGTTTTGGTAGGATTCGAATGGGACCGGAATATTTACGTAACGAAAATCCTCGTCCCGAAAAATGAAAGCTCTTATTATATTGTATACTGTCTCGTTTTATATTTATCAAGAAATTTGTTATAATAAAATGTGTTTGGATAAATAGAATTTAGATTTAATTTTTGTCTCTGTGGGCAAAAACTAAACTGTGTGAATCATATTTAGAAGTGTCTTATAGAGGAGTGTGCCTTAGATATTACGTCTATTCCCGTATGTATTATTGGCATTGTCATGTTTAAGTTACTAAAGTTTTATAAAGACATTGTGGAAAATTTTATTACAGATTTTATATAATAAAAATCTTTATATTTTCTATTATTGCTGAATTCTTGTACATGTCTTGTACAAGGCTATAGAAACCTTGATAATTTTATTCTTTACTTCAGTTAAGTCATCAATACATATTAATGACTTAACCAAGGTTCCTAAAATATAAAAAGTCGCTGTAGTTCCGAGTTTTTGCATAGGGTTTTCCTCGATCTAGATAATTACACTATAATATAGTGTAATATTTATATTTATGTTATAATTTAATATACTATTCAAAACCAGAAACGCAGTGATCCCTCTCTAAACTATTTCATAATTAATCCCATGCCCAAGTGCCTGCCGAATTTCCAGAACAAGTCCCGTGTCGAATGGCGGAACTTAACGCCGCACCTTATCCTAAAACCAGAGCGAGGAAAATAATTAAAATATTAAACATATTTACTAAGAACAAAATAATAATTTCTTTTAAATTTCTAACATATTGGAAGAGCCGACACAAAGTCCCCGTATACTCTGTACAAGTTTTATATTCATACGTCCATAGCGCGTCGGGCGGACGTATGGTACGCCTCGTGCATAATAAGTAATGTAACGTAACTTACAATGGAAACAAACTCGACGAGTGATTTATATATGTGTGTATGTCAGCATTTTAAACTTAAAATGCTTAGTGATTACATGCACGCTCTTTCTCTTTCTAATATGTTTATTTATGTTTTAAACTGTCTTCGACATTGAGACTGATTTATTTGAAAAAAAAGTATTATACTTTTTTTTTTACAGAAATTTGGGAGTTGGGGGAAATTCGGGAGTCTCTATAAGTTGAGGATCGCTTTGGTTATTATTATATACGAGTATAATTGTATCCTAATAAGTAGAATTATGAAGAACTCGTATAGAGATTGGTTTTATATTTCAAAAGCAATATCATCAATAACTTTATTGTACCTCATTTAATTTGAGTGTTATACCACTCTTACAAAAGATTATTTAGAAAACGTAGTGAGATTTGAACTAGCGCCTCTTGAAAATGACCCAAGAGCAGGTACGCAGGTTCAATCAACCTTTTTTGTATTTTTTTTCATATTACTAATAAACTAGATTACCATTATTATAAAAAGACAGGCAACCCGCATAGTTAGCAGTATTATAGGCAGAGAGAATCTGAATTTAAGACACTCTGTTCCCCACTATCCGCCTAATTTTCGGGACGTCACCAACCTAATTAATAAATGTAATGTAATTTTGACACTTCCAAGTGCGTAATCACACATTAAAGATCAATAACCTACGCAGGACGACACGGATCCGTGTCGCGCGCCGTAGACGGGGACAGACCTTATTGTTTTATCCCAATATGGAGTAGGTGCTGTTGCTCTTTATTTATGGCGTTCCGAGCGTGCCAATTCAGCACTAATCACTTCGCCAGTGTCACGTTGAATGGAAAACACACAAAGGAGAATGTACGGTAAAACAGATAATATAACGCAATTGGAGAATGCACGTTAAAAAGAGATCCAGCTAAGATACTGCCTTCACCTATAAGTAAAATATTACAATATATACAAATATTACAATATATACATAGTAAAGGGTATGGAGTAGGTGTGTGGGGGCGAAGTATGATTAATAAATTGTTATTATTATTATTATTATTTTTGGCTTATATATTTAATAGTTTATAAGTTTAGTATAATATTTAATGTCATTCGAAGGATGTTTATGTTATAAAACATTTACTCCGTTGTAGCAAGACAAAATACGGAGTTGAGTTGGTACCTGGTATCCAACTCCGATATATTGTCTCAAATATGGACTTAAAATGGTCAATGGTAGAATGATGTATATTGGTTTTCTCGCATAATGCAAGAGATATATTGAATAAAAAAGAACACTTCTTCTATTATTGCAACTTACATTTAACTACATTTTTACTAAGTTTTTTTCTGCAATTCATTCCACAAGTATCATTTATAAATCTGAAAAGGCAATTATTATGGAAGTTAACAATTAATATGACTATAGAGTACTAGCTTTCAATCAATCTAAGTAAATCATTCAAACTTACCAGAGCCATGATGCCAAAAAATGAAGCTAATGACCAGACGTAAACCCCGGGGAAGGGTGGTGGCGGGAGAGGAGGGCACGGTGGCGGATCTTGGTGGTGGATCAAAGCTAGGGTTTATATTTCAACTTTAATATCATTTAATAATTTTTGATTCTAAAGCTAATTCAACTTTTTTTTTTGTTTAGAATAAAACAAAAGGATATATTTGTTTTGATTTAAAGTACGGTGACTTGCTATTTAACCGGCAACTTAGAGTGTGTCATGTATCATATACAACTCTCAGTTACATCGATTCGACCACGTGGGCAAAGCCATATAACCAAAATAAGCATTCCACTTGTTGTGAATTGAACCTACAACCACTCAATAACATACAATCTTAGATTTTTTTCCCATATTGGTGTAATCTTACACGTGTAATAGAAAACCTTTTCGATACAGCTTTATTATAACGCAATAAGCTCTGTTTTCAAATCAAAAGATCACAATATCAAAATCTACTTACCATCGAATGTCGTCGGGACCTGAATAAGCAATAGAGATTTACATAGAAAAAAAAAGAATTTGGAAATGATAACAATAAAACATTTTAGATTGATATGAGAGGAAGTTAAGATTAGTGAAGCTTTTTAATTTGTTAATGGTTTCTTTAAAAATATTTTGACAGTATAAATTTTTTTTAGATATTTTATACATTCTTATGAATGACCTTCCATAACAGCGATTATGGTCGTATCGTGGTACATAAGCCAATTTTTTTTTATCCTTACTTACACTTACCTTACAATTTTCTTGAAATATCTCATTTCTATGAAAAAGGGTAAGTTAAACAAACACAGATTCATTATGTGTACTGATAATAACTCCAGATTTACGTATATGAATAATACAAATGTGTGTTTCTAAAATACAAACATATATATTCTTTAATGTACCAAGATATACGTAAGCTTTGTTATTTGGACAAAAGAAAATTAAAAATGGTAACAGTTTTGACTACCACCATAAATTTCGTTAAATGGAGAACTTTAATTAGATTAAAATTTACTTATATTATCATAAGACAATATACATCCCTTAGACATTATAAATACCAAATAAAAACATAGTTATTAAAAAAAGAAAAGAAAATCGTAACTTAGACTGTAAATTTTTGGATTTCTTTAATTGCGCGTATCCTTTAACTACCCCTCAGTGGTTACATGAAGCTGCTAAGCCATTTTACATTACACAACAAGATTGGAGCATACACCCCTTTATTATTCCCAGGGTGTTCGGCTCACTGCAATGCTGGAAACACAGCTAGCCGATGCGGTTGTATTTGGGATATACAAACATATATAATGTATTTATCGTATATTATAAGTACATACAAGTACGTACAGGTACATAGATTATATAAAAAATAATAGCATTTTTAGTGACGCAATAAACAAACTACTTTTTGTATATTATTGTTATTGTTTTTTTTGGACTTTTTTATAAAAAAACATCCATCCATTCCATCAAAGTAATAAGTAATTTTTAAATTATACAAATTGCCCCTTTTCTATATTGAACCTACATTTTTTATACAGTACGCCCATTAAATACTAAGTAATAACGTCTTAAATTCTTTAATATACAAACAAAAATATTCATAAGAATATTGTTATTGAGACCAGTCATGGCTCAGGGGCAGAATGCGAATTTAAACACAATAGGTTTGTGAGTTCGATTCCCACTCAAAGAAAATGAAATATTTTATGTTTTTTGTTATTTTTCATTTCCACGATTCCTTCGATTTCTCCAAAGAGCGGCATCGAGTTCCACCACTGAACACCCAGCTAAAATTCTGGCTAAAAATGGAAAACGGAGTTAGTAGTTTCTTAACATTAGGTTCCCGCTATGTACAAAAAACAACATGAAATAAAAAGTATCGTAAACACCAGTTTGAAGTTCACTTTTGTTATTCCCGCGATGCCATTTCTACGGCACTCTGTGTTCAGAAGTTCTTCAATTCTGTTACTAAGGCGATATACAGAATTGGCTCGAAGTGGGTAAACCCGTAAACCTATTTTGCATTTCACTCCAAGATTGGGGCAAATTGCGTTTTATTATTCCCAAAAGAGACGCATGACCGAATCGAATATAAAACGTAACTGCACGATTTTTACACTCATGTAGAAACAGTAGTGTGATCTTTTTACAATATGTATTTCTTAAAGTGAATAGAACTAGATATGTATATAAAATAGTAATAACTTATATATATTTATAACGTTATTAAGAATATTTAAAAGAACCGAAAGTGGGATTTGTACCCGTACTATCTTTACTAATATAATTATATATAATTGTCCTAAGGTGGGTTAGGTAAATTCCATATACTAAATATCTTCCTTTTCTGCATGTCTTAAATTATCTAAGCATAATTAAAGTCGTTATCTGTATAGTGTCGTAGCATACACTTTGGTAAACACCGTGAGTGTGAGTTCTATTCCCGGTTAGGAAAATGATTATATTAAATAATTATTTTTATTAGTGATCATACAATTATAGTAAACCTTAAAACGCAACGTCTCAAAAGTTCCACGCTGCAAAATGTAATACCAAATTTACAGTTAATATACAAAGTATCATTCATTATGCACAAATCTATCGCTCCTATGGTATATCCCATTGTATGTACGTTAATAGTACCAGCGATGTCTCATTTACACAGACGCGACGCTGGAACTGGTGAAGGGGGGGGAAGGTGCTTTAACCGTTGATTCAGCTATTTGAAACCCCCCGACAGGGGATGATAGACGCTTTCGCGTGTACGTTTGACAGGCACTATACACCTGTTCGGAAACAACGCGTAATTAGCGAGCTCGATGTATGGATGGATGGATGGATGGATGGTTAAATTTTCTTTGCATATATAGGGGCGTAGTACGGTGAGGCCATTATAGCCCAATGGTACTAGCTGTAAACGTGATGGTAGTGTGTTCGATTCCAATCAGGGGATTATCAATATAATCTTCATACCCTTGATCTGCTCTCCATCTAATAGAACAGCCGCAGTGTTGATTTTTTGTTACTCAACTACAACAATATCTATATCTATAATTCAAGCAGAAAGTCATAACCTCTCTACACTAGATTAACTATGTGTATTACGCACAGTAAGAAAAGCGTGATACATATTAACACAGTCTTCTTACTTTCCTCGACCCTAGTGCTTATGTAATAAAGAAATATAAATTGAAACACTCCAAAATAACACGTTACAGCCCCAAACACCCTCCTCCCCCTCCCCCACCTATAATGTGAGATTAGTCACTCACTGGGGCAATAATATGTAAACGAACAGATAATTCGGCGACTCACGCACGCGACTGCTCACTGAACGCTACATAATGTGATGCTTTTGCTTTTTGATGTTTTAAATATATATGCTATAAAAATATTACATATATGTTTATATATATATATATGTATACGGGATGGTTGTCAGTTCGAATCCAAATCTAGGAAATATGAATTAGTAAGTATATAGAATCATTTGCTATGTGACATTGGCCTAGTGATTTGTGTATGAATGACACGCTCGGAACGCCATAACTGAAGAACCAGACTAAACTGAATTGTAAACTATTTTTCGTTTCTTTGATATAGTTGGATAAAGTGGAGTGTTAAGTGATTAATGATTCCGCCTAACTCTCTCATGTCCTAAAACTATAGGAAACCTTTAAAAGTCTAAATAGATTACTACATTATATCCAACAAATTGTCACATATAAAAAACGTTAAATATAATATTAATGTTATTATATATTTTCTTTTTATACGACCTATATGCAGTAATATATGAGATTAATGCTTTGTAAGCTAATTCCCATAATGGCAGTAAGAATTATTTAGAAATAACAGTATCCTATATCACGATTCTTGGCAAAAGTTTGTAACCAGAAGAGTTCTTATAATGTGTGTTCTTATAGTTATTATTGCAAAAATTGGCTAAAGTATTTTTTTATTATAAGATGTACAATTTCATTGAAAGGTAGTGTTTATAACTTGACACTATACAATGTAGTTTTTTTTAGAACTGAACTTTGTAGTCTTAGGACCAGCACAGAAAAAATCACACCTTCCATTCATTCATTTTCTAAAATATATATTTTTTTTTCCTAAAACATTACACGTACACGCGAAAGCGTCTATCATATTCCATTGTTAATGGAGCTATTAACATAATTAGTTTATTTCATTTTATTATCATCATATTAATATCATCTAAATGGTTGCTATTCTGATTACATTTAAACTTTCGTTCAGATCAAGTATCGCTATAAACCGACTTCCGGTAATAGAAACGTCATATATCATAACTGAAATATCACAAGGGAGGTGCAATTCACGCCGTGAGTAGACAAATTCGTGCCATCCCATACATTCGCAATGTACATTCGTGGTTTCCGATGTCGTGCTATAATATAATATATTGTATAATAATAATTAAATTGTTTGTGTGCATTCATACAGACGTATGTGTATCCGTATTTCACATAAATACCGTCTCGCCGCAGTGGGATGGCGTGTGACTGTAAGCACAATGGTTGTAGGTTCGATTCCTATTCAAGGCACTGATAAAATATAAATTATTTTCATTCTTCTCAATCTAGGGCTCCGCTTGGCGGATAGTTGTATCTATATATAATAAAATTAGATGTATATAAATAAGCTTTATAGGTTTAATGAAAAATACCTTGAGTTTAACTTTCTTTTTTTAATTGACAATAACTTGTTGGAACTTCTTTATACATACAGTTTCTCAGTACAGGTTAAATTAAATTTAAGACGTATCCGGCACATAGCTGGTTATGTAGAAGAAGGTAACCTTAGGACTAGAACAGATCTGTTTCATTTGATAACGTTTATTACTATTATAATAATCATAAACCATACTATACTGTAAATTAAACCTATTATACGACCCTTAAAATGTACCTCCGTGCATAAATTCAAATTCAAAATATTATTTATTCAAATAGACAATTATTATAAGCACTTTTGAATCGTCGAATGAACATATGAACAAAAAGCTACCACCGGTTCGGAAGGCAGTTCTGCTTAGAAGAGCCGGCAAGAAACTCAACAGTTGCTCTTCTCAAAATCAATGGTACAACCTATAAACATTAGCTGGCAGCTATCCTGCATTACATTCAATAGAATTTAATTCCATACATGCTTATCCTCTAAATATTCTTGAACAGTATAATACGCTTTACTTGTTAGTACTTTTTTTACAAATATTTTAAATTTTGGTAGTGGCAAATTAAGAATACACTGCGGAATTTTATTATATACACGTATACTCAGACATATAAAGGATTTACTAACTAAATCATCAACAACCCTGCCCTCGAACAAGGAATTCACTATTCGTCATCTAATGCGGCTGTCACAGGAGCATTAATGCATCTAATATGCCGACTTCACACCTTGAGTTAAAGCGATACTCCCAGACGGCGTCTACCAATAGCTGATGTAGTAAGATTGTTTACTAGTATACTCGTGTATAGNGCAAGAAACTCAACAGTTGCTCTTTTCAAAATCAATGGTACAACCTATAAACATTAGCTGGCAGCTATCCTGCATTACATTCAATAGACATTAATTCCATACATGCTTATCCTCTAAATATTCTTGAACAGTATAATACGCTTTACTTGTTAGAACTTTTTTTACAAATGTTTTAAATTTTGGTAGTGGCAAACTAAGAATACACTGAGGAATTTTATTATATACACGTATACTCAGACCCATAAAGGATTTACTAACTAAATCATCAAGAACCCTGCCCTCGAACAAGGAATTCACTATTCATCATCAAATGCGGCTGTCACAGGAACATTAATGCATCTAATATGCCGACTTCACACCTCGAGTTAAAGCGATACTCCCAGACGGCGTCTACCCATAGCTGATGTAGTAAGATTGTTTACTAGTATACTCGTGTATAGAATAGGTAACTGTAAATAGAAATAATGTTACGTTATTGTTTTTTTTTTTTAATTTATTATCATCGTTTTACGGAATATTGCAGAAAATCCGAGATAAATCACTCCGTTCTCCACTCTCTGAACATTTTGGATATGATACATATTGGAATATGTGCAAAATGGGATTAAAATGCAGTACCGTTACTATTTTTATCAAATCTGCAAAAAAATATATATAAATTTTCAAACTGCACCACAGCGGAGCTAATGATATCTTACAATAAAATACCTTCATAATAATAACATTAATATGTAGAAAAACTAATAAAGACGAACAACACAACATAGTATAAGCCACTTTCTAATCTAACTCTTTCATAACTGAAAATGAATGAATATGTCACAACACTAGTGTTCATTTTGAGCCGGTGGATATTCAATTTGCAAAATGGCCGTAATAGTGTTGTCTTCGGCGTCTCCGAGTATCCGAGCCAACCTTTGTATTATTGTCGTAAAGAGTTAAGTAATTGCTTGTTATATGCATGGACGTCTTCGCCCGCCGGCACCTTGTTAGATCGAGGATTTGTGAGTAGTTTCTTTCTTTCTATAGCTGAGTTGGTTTGATTGCTTTTTTTTGTTTTGTGTATATGATAAATTCAGATTTTTTTTTCCTTTTGGTCCTTAATAATTCTCTTATGTATCAAATTTCTTTATAATATCATGTTTTTTTCTAAGGACATTATGTGTTATTTTTTTCTATTATGCTATTATTCACTTATAAATAGAAATAACGTCGTCGTAACTTGTAATTTTAATTTAAAAAAAACACTTAATATTACATTATTAATATTAATCTATTTAAAATTTTAAGCCACTTTTGTTAAATTTTTATACAAATTGTACTTAAAATATAACCATTCTAAGATATCAAACTTTAACATCCCAATATATATCACTTGTAAGATACATACATCTTAGTGTAATCCGTATGAACTGGCCCCATACATTACACACGAAGAACAGTTATAAATCAAAACCCAATATCGAAGTCGCTGCCGTTTTATCGCCCCGATATATTACTTATGGAAATTTTTAAGAAATTTGCCCGCAGAGCTTGGCATCGGCTTGTGTCGGAATTGATGTTCGAAGTTTAGAGGTTCCTTGATAGGATAAGCTTTAGTTTAAAAAAATATATTCTATCAATACATTGTTAAAATGAAGACGTTAAATTTGGAAAAAAAATACAAAATATTCAAATTTATTATAATGTTATAATAACATTATATCATTATTGTAAAATGTAAAGTATGGGTTCTAATCCCAATATATAAGATCACCAACTCTGTCAAGTAATATAGGGTTCAAGCGTGACACGCATTATCCCTCATATAGCGTAGCGTAGATAGACGAACGTAACGACGTACCAAGACTCTCAGTTCTCGGCGTTTCACCCGAATTTGAGACACTACGTGTTAAGTGGCGGAACTTAACGCCGTACTCTATGTTACAATTGCAGGCATAAAAAAACCTTACCCAATTGAGGATTTAAGTCCTTGAACCCACAATTATCTCGTTTAATTATCGCGTCGTCAACTGCGCCACGATTTCTTACCTATAGTTATTTTAATACTTTACAAGTTTAAAAATTATTATTTGTAGAGTTATAAATTTCAATATAATTATTTTTACCAGCCTACTTAAGATAAGTAAACTGGAACATAATAAATATATTGTATTAATTATAATGTATTATTTTATTATAATTTACAAAGGAATTATGATTACGACGTACATACGCATGTATTGGTAGATTTTCCTGTTGCAATCGATGTAAGAAGAATATCGCAAGAGTAATAAACATAGCATGTTAAAAAACCAAATAAAGAAAACGAAAACATTTCTACAAATCAAAATACCTATAAAGGATCGAACTTGTAACTATCGATTGTACAATCGTACATTAACCTATTGCACGCTGTATAGTAGTGTGGGAGTGTCTTAACTCTGGGTTCTCTGGCTAAACTCTGGGTTCTCTGGCGTAATAGTAGCTATTGGCTAAATTTGTATTTAGGTGCATTGTAGCCATATCTTAACAAAGTGCATTTGCTTGACGTCAATTTTCCATTCCATACAACATTGTGTGAAATTTTTATTAGTATTTAATCGCTTTGCGAAGTAATAACTTGTAATAGGTATGCATAAGTAACGGGAAAAATCTTAAGACCATCTTTTCAATATTTACTGTATAATTATTTTCATGTAAAACTAAATATAAGAATTAAGTAATATATTAATTTATCTCGTATATATTTTTTAAGTTCCACGCTGTATCCCGCAAATAGCGGGGTAAGGTAACCTGAGAAACTAGTGTTAAAACATTTCCGTTCCCCATGTTCCTCTGAATTTTGGAGGCATTGCATGTTGAGTGGCGAAACTCAACGCCGCGCTTTGCCTCGTTACTAAAACGAGAAAATGAATATATTAAATATATTATTTCGTCGAGTGGAAATCTAACCCACACCTTATCGCACTTGTACCTCTGCGCCACGACTAGCCTCAATTATCTATATATCCACTAAGAAGGGATTATGAAAAATTTTAACCCTAAAGGGGTGAAATAGGGGTTGAAACTTTGTATGGAAAAAGATTTGAACAGACACCGTTTATAAAATTGAAAATTCAGACTCTTAAAGATATTTAATTGGACACATGTTTCACGGTTTTTTTAGAATTTACTCTCTATGGGTGCCAATAAGGGGTTGAAAGTTTGTATGGAAAAATCTTTAAATCGTCACTGATTTTTTTTTTGAAATTGAGACTCTTAAAAATATTTCATTGAAAACGTGTTTTATGGTTTATTAGAATTCACACCTAAGGGTGCAAATAAGCATGCGAAGCTGCGCGCGTCCGCTAGTCTCATATATTAAACTGATAGCGGAACCCAGTTTGCCCATAGTATATACAAACATTGAATCTATATCCATTTCCATAGCGGTATAATTACAAAAGTCTACACTTACGAATTATAGTCCAACACCTAGCTACGTACTAATAACGACTAAAGTCCGATTACGGCGTAATAAGTGTCGCTACAGATTGTTTTCTTTCCTTTAAAAAATGTGATTTTAACGAAAAGATTACTTTGAACACGCAAACTTTCGTAGTTTGAGCTTGATTGGTGTGTAAGTTTCGTGTGTGCCCATTATTTTTGTGCTGCTTGTAATAATAGCCTTAATAGTTCTTTCATATTGCTTTTCTGTTATGAGTTGAGCTTTTAACTTTTTTGTTTATGCTATTTTCTTTTTCTTTTTTTTTTGCTTCTTGATTAGCTCTACATTCAAAAATCGATTTTATTATCTGTAGGTAAGATGATCGTTTCGAAGGCGATACATAGTATATTGACTTAGGTGATATATTGAAAGTTGGTTAGCTCTGTTTCTTATAATAAACATATTGAATAAATATCGGGAAATATATATATATATATATTAAATATAAAATATACAATTAAGTTAATTAAGGCAATTGTTTTTTAATGGCATTGTTAATTAATTAAGGCAATTGTTCAGTAAATATTTTATAATAGTTAAAAACAGTTTAGTTAAATAATTATTATTAAACAAATACTAAGCAACGACACAGCGTCCGAGTGTAAATCTAGAATTACACAACGTTTCAACGTCTCAACCTAGAATTTCTTAACAGTAGGTTTATTTTGTTTAATCGA
This sequence comes from Heliconius nattereri, assembly GCA_013403645.1. Classification (NCBI taxonomy): domain Eukaryota; kingdom Metazoa; phylum Arthropoda; class Insecta; order Lepidoptera; family Nymphalidae; genus Heliconius; species Heliconius nattereri. The sequence continues at coordinate 8,308,751 of JAAIXI010000248.1, read as the reverse complement.
ATGTGGGTAAAACAAAAAAAAATAAAGTGCACCTATAATTATTTTTATCGCATAACAACCAAAACAGGGTGATTCCCCGGTTACTAAAGCTATATAACAATAACAAAAAAAACAATTAGTTATAAATATCTATTTATCATGAATATTTTCATATAATGTGGTACAATAAAGGATTAACCCATCTCGCTGTATTTGCTCTTGCTCGCTCAACACATCACACAGTACTTAAGCTGTAATACGTTTAAGAACAAATATATCGCATTAAAGACTATGTAAACATAGACTAGACGATTTTGGTACGTAACTTTTTCTTTTTCTTCATTAATACATAATCTAATATTAGAAATTATTTTCTGGAACGACAAAGAGAGTACGGCGTTGAGTTCCGCCACTCAAAAATTCAAACATTGCAAATTCGCCAAATTAAATTCCGCCAATCTCAATTTAGCCACTCTCTTATATGCGGAATGCAGCGTGACATTAAAAAAAGTAAAGAAATATAATTAAGTAAACTGAGGGAACTTCGTCTTCAGACATTCTGTTCCCCAATTGCCGTTCTCAAAAATTATATTATGAAGTTTAATTGTAATATGTCTGTAGTCTGTAGGTTTGTAGGTGTGCGTGTANTATATATATATATATATATATATATATATATATATATATATATATATATATATATATAGAGCGATTATATAATCGTCTGGCTATCACAAAGCAGCAGCACCCTATTCAGCAGGATATACCTCAGACGCTCTGACAGACTATTCTATGCCTAATCTTCATTTGATGGTACGCATTACCTGTACATATTATATCGATTGCGATAAATATTTATTACACTTAGCTACATTATTTTTTAAGGTTCACGCTGAATACGGATAGGCAGAGGGAACATAGTGTTAAGATACTTCGTTCTCCATTAACACATTTCCCTTCCTCACTTTCCCCCGATTTTTTATGGCATTGCATGTTCAGTTACCACAGCGAGGAAATGAAAACATTCAACTTTTCATTGCATGGTCGCGTTTACAGTCGTATGCTTGTGCCCCTAGGTTCCCATGTTCCCTCCGCCTACCTCGCTACGTGCAGGGTACAATGTGAACCTAAAAAAAAGCACAAGTCTTTACTTGTCGTTCCCTGTCTTTACAGGGAGGCAATTAAGTCGTGTTGTACGGTGTAACGTTCTACTCTTCGTCTATTAAGCCCCACTCGATTCCACGTATTATCTCGATACTCGATAGACACCGAATCGTCTCGGATCTTCGTGGATCTCAAATATTGACATTACACCTATATACATGTCTTGCTTTAAGCCTTGTGTACATGTGTGAACATTAATATATATGTATTTTTATATTGTTTGAGTATTATTTTTTGACGTATCGGAGTGTCTTAACACTAGGTTCCCTCTACCTACCCTGTTGTATGCAGGGTGAAGCTGATTTATTATTTATTTTATTTATATACTATTTGGAGATAGTTTTCTAAGATAATATTATATTTATGAAATTAATATAATTAAAATATATTGTGTAATATTTAACGCATAATAATTGTTAATAGCTACTCGTTTGTATAATATAAACGTATTTCGTATTAAGAATTTCAATTTTGAACAATAAATCAGACAATAGATTTAAAATAAAAAACAAATTAGTATATTAATAAAAATTAAATAGGTACATTTTTTATGGAAGCTACGTGTGTGTCTGTTGAAAATCAGAAGTAATAGAGTAACTAATCATCTTCGCCTACCCTGATATGTGCAGGATTGATCCAGAAATAATACATTTCCCCTAAGCGAGAATGGGCTCGATTCTACAACCATCACGCTTTACAACCCAAACCCTACCCCAACATGTCTCTGAGAACAAATACGAACTCGTGACCACATTATATAGTTTTGAAAGCATTTCAACCATCCATACCTATATTATAAATTCGAAAGTAACCCTGTCTGTCTGTCTGTCTGTCTTTTACGCAATCAGGGCCAAATCTCTAATTTAATTGTGATGAAATACTCACATAGAGATACTTGAGGGTCTCGGGATGAACATAGGATACTTTTTTTTCTCATATTTGTAATATTATCGATGTATACCAATATATTAAAATACTTATTAATTTGACATACAATTTATTCCGCCATGTTAATAACAACCGTCGTTTCTAAGCAACGATTTGCAAAGTTTTTTGTTAGAAAACGTCATCCAAAATGAGCTTGCTTACCGCATCTCTCTATTGAAAATTGAAAATAATTTCATAAATATTCGTATAGTTCAAGCGGGCGTAGCCGCGTTCGGGTCCACTAGTACCATATATAAACTTGTCAAAACATTTGAATATTGATTTAGTAGACAATTCAGTTTCCCTCACAGTAAGTACTGAATACAGTTTAGTTAATACGTTTAGCCCGACTGCGACGCTTCTGTTACGTGCTCTATTAATCGTTGCGCTGCCTATACGACACGAGTAGGTATATGCAATACGCCGTTTTGAATGGCGATTTATTGACATTTACTTTGGAATATTCTTGTGTGTGAATGGAGATGTGACGGTTGTGAATTCGATTCTTAATCGGGGGAATGAAATATTTATGAGAAGAGAATTTGTCGGAAACGGAGTGTTTTAACACTAGGTCCCCAGGTTCCGTCTGCCTACCCTTTTATGTGTGGAATACAGCTAGAAAGCAAATATAATAATTCAAATATGGAACAACACCTGCTTTGCAAAACAAAATGCGACGTTGAATTATGCCCCTCAATGTTTCAATAACATTCGGCTTCACTAAAACATCTGAAGACATAACACACATAAATTATTATCTACTTTTAAATAGATTAAATAAAAAATAATCCGTGACAATAGTTATTGTAACATATTTTATATATTGTAGACGAATTCGAATATTAATTTCATTTAGTTTCAGGAAACTGAAGGGTAATTTCAAACGCAGGCAAAACACCTCTCGCACTCCAAATATTGACGTAAGATAGTTACGGTACGTCTACAAAGGACTGGGGAGATGCAAATAATAGTTCGACGGTGTTGATTCATTTTATTATGATGACTCCGATGCATCTATCTGCATCAGAGCCTGCATCTGCATATGCAATCGATAAATCGATTTAGTGTCTGATTACATATTTGATTTGTACGAGCCTAATGCGTTTATGGATATTGGCTAGTGTTTACTTTGAAAATTATAGTGTTTGGAATCCTAGATAATTGAATATAAAAATGAAACTAAACTAATATATAACAGTGAAATGGAAATATATTTCAATAATTGTAGATAAATAAATAATTTTTAAATACACAAACAATTTTTTTCTGGAGTATTTTCTTGTAAAGAATAAAATTGAAAGCGCAAACTCTTATGAATTTCTCGGCATTATGTGAAATTAGTCGGATAATATTAATTAATTATACTATTAATTATATTTTAGTTTTTATTATGCATTGTAATATAATATTATTTATATACAAACATTCAAAAAATAAAAATCTATTGTTTTGTTTCAGGTAAGGCAACGACCTCCATTTGACGTGCGGTAATTTAACACTACTTTTAGTTTATATCAGCGATAAAAAAATAGATGATATAATTGCTTAAATGCTTATGCAATAATAACTATGAATGTTATGTTCATGTCGTACTATTCAGTAAAACAAACGTCACAGAAATAACAACCTTAAAGTGAGTATAAAAAGTTTTATTTTAAAAAAGGAGACTTTTATTAGAGACAATATTTTGATAAGTTGTCAAAGATTTGTTCTATCAATTGTTTTTTATTATGTTTGAAACAATACGTTTAAAAAACACTTCCAAATAAGCGAAAAACCTTTTTTTTTATTACAATTTTATCTACCAAGGTTATATAAAAACCATTGTTACGCAGTTAAATGTTCTAACATTAAGTGTTAGAACGCAATCGATACAGGCTAAAATATTTCTTATCTTCATTTACGAGAAGCAAAATTAGTATTACCAAACTGACACTAAAATATTTAAAAAAAGCAGATCTACACTTTTTCCACAAATATCAGTAAGCTAAAGTTGATATCTTCATATACGATTATAAATAAAAACGAGAGTAAATTGTGTCGTTTAGAAGTTGCGTGTGAGTTTCTAAAACAATGACATTATGTAACTTTAACAGATCTATTCAGTCTCAGTACATTTCTACGTTTTACTAAGACTATGTTTTTTACTGACTTTTTCTGTAAAAAGTTTAAATAATAATAAAATATAGAAATTGGTTTTTTTGTTGTTTGATAAATAACGATAAGTTTAGCTAGATTATAAAATTATTAGATAATAACTATTTTCCATTACGCAATATAATGGAAGCAAAACGGTTTTGGTTCTCACTCTTTACAATGTTTGCATTTACAATACAACTATTATATAAGTATCAGTAATAAGTTTTCTTTATGAATCCCGGAGAAGTAAGATAAATAAAGAAATATGTGTGAATTACATTTCATCAAATGGTTGCAATTCCATACACGAGCTTGCTTGCTTCCATACATTGTGTGAAAAAGTGACACCATTACAGCGTCAGCTGCTACCGCGTGGGACATTGTTTTTGTTTACGCAATCTTGTACTAGCGAATAACTCACTATACTATACAAATTAAAATGCCACAACGTAAATATGAAGGCGTTACAAATGCTAAATATATTAGACGAACAAAGGTAAAAAACAGAGAGCTAAGTTCCGCCAGGAACAGAAGGAACGGTATAACTTAACCAGACTCCCTCTGCCCTACTGCATGCGAGATACAACGTTAAGCTGAATAAGGCAACACGTTAGTAACGCGTTCAAATTACACAAAAATTAATCAACGAGACATGATGGCTTGGATACTGTAAAAAAAATGATTGCATTGAAAACTGTCAATATTTGAAGACCGGTAAGGAAAGTGATTGTCTTCAGTTTTCCAAAACTATCTAAAAAAGGCTCTTCATACTATTTTCGCTAGAAAAATAATCAAAATTAGATAAAACTAGCAAACAAATGATACACAGAAAGGGTCATCTGCACACCCATCAAATTTGACCAAATGCAAACGTTACTTAACCCAATTATTCTGCAAAACAATACAGATACTGATATCACAACTCCGACCTACTAAAAGAGCTTTTTCATACGTAAAAAGCATTAAACACGGATATTACATTCGTTCGTATCTCGAGTACGAAATGAAATGCACCGTTAAACGTACGTAACGTTCGTTATGAATGCACAATGGGTGCTGACAGGGGCGATACTGTCACACAGATTTATAGTATCAAGTTAATAATACTATAATTATTGTGCTTTAAGCGACCAACTGTTCGGTTCAACGGGAGCGTTCAACGGGAGCTTTAATATCGCTTTACGTCAGGTTTCCGTTACAGCTTATGTGTATATGTAGTACATTATATATAATAGATGCCATTGTGATTTGAGGCGTAAATATTTAATATAATAACGAGGGCCATCGTGGCGAAACGGCACAAAGCGTGACTGTAAACGCGACTGATTGTGGGTTCGATCCCCACTCGACGTAAATTGTAATATTAACTTGTATTTATATTTTTATTTCTTCCCTTTTGTGTCGAGCAAAGCGCGATGTTAAGTTCCGCCACTCAACACGCAATGCCTCCAGCAACACGTAAGCTTCCCTCTGCCTACTCTGTGTACTTAGTGCGGGATAAAGCGTGAAGCTAATTTTTATTTTATATGGATATGTAAAACAGAGATATGCCAGGGTTGATTGACTATGGTATACCTTCACTTTATTAGACCAAACCACGCCGTTTCACTCAAAATAAGTGTCTAACAAGTGAACGTGAAACTCAAAAGCACTCCAATATAAATAACAAGATCTCACAAATTCACGTACTCAACGCACCTATCTACGTACATTGTACACTCGTATGATATGCATTCATCGCGCGTCTAATAAGCGGTCGCCCGACTGGTATGAAAATTAATTAAAACCCGTCGAATAGCTCCCTTGCGAATCACATGTAGGCTGGAAATGTACTAATATGTATGTGTAAGTCTGTCCATTCAGTATCTATCTATTCAGTAAACTGAATATAGTATCTGAATATGGGAAACTTCGGCGTTGAGTTCCGCCCATTAATGTTTGTACATAAATTTATTGCGCTTAAAGCTCCAAATTCAAGGAGAAAGCGGAGAACATAGGGTTTTTACAATATTATTATCTTGGCCTACTTAATCTATGAAATATAAGAAGTGATTGAAAATATAACAGAACCGCCTGCCTAGTTTCAATTAATTATTCAGAAATATTAACGAATTATTTTAATTTTATAATTATATGGTTAATATAATTTCGGTGTTGGGGCTGTGTGTGGGGCTGGTTCGTCGTTTTTATTTTTATACAAATCATCAGTAAATCATATTCATAATGTTTAATTAAGCAATACAACATTTTGTCGACAGTTAAATTGTTTATAAATGTAGAGGCGAACGTGGCGCATCGCAACAAGCATACATCTGTTAACGCGACGGCTCTGGGTTCGATTCCTAATCGAGGGATGGAGTAATTAATATTTTCATGATCTGGTAACGAGGAAAACACGGCGTTGAGGTCCGCCACTCAACACGCAGGTGGGGAATGGAAATGTCTCAAAGGGGAACGGAATGCCTTAACATTAGTGGGACATCGTAAAGCTAAATAAATACATTTACATACCTATATAAATACATTGTAACATTTATTTACATAAATAATTTAAAAATATATTAATATACATATAAAGAATACCTTCAAGTACATAAACAATAATTTGCAGCATAATTTAATAAATTTAAGTACGTCTCTTATCTTTATAGTTTATGCAAATTGAACGCTTATGCATATGTCACGGCACATCTGTTTTATTTTGTTCTGTGGTCTCGCGTCTCGAGCAATGTGAGAAAATTATATTAAACAACGACATCGCAAGGTTTTCATTGTGCGCTCCGTGGCGCTATCGCTTCGCCTTATTGTTTGCATTTCAGTTTATTATGTAGTTTGAAAAAACAAAATTAACTTTATTTCCGTATTTTAATACATTTTTCATATATTTGATAAGGAGTGGATAGTGTTTTTCATATGGAATTGAGATGTAATTTTATTAAAGCTCGATGTGTTAAAGGAAAATGGGGAGGCGGAGTTCTTGCATAAGGAATCTAGGTATCTTGCAACTAAACTCCTACAGTGCAAGGAGAAGTATACGTGTAATTTGAGCCAAAATGCATAGAATTTTTAAGAAATTGATAAATGTTTTAATTATGGCATTGATATGAAAATACCAACTTTTCCACAACGGCAAAGCCACGGTATGTTAATAGTCTACATACAATACGCGTATATTACTATACGTACATATTATGTACATTGTACATATGTAAGTTGAAAGCAATCCGTCAAGCTCGTTCATTCGTCATACCTTTTGTTGAAAATGCGAATTTTCCCTTATTCTTTAGCACTCGATGAAACTCCCCTTCCCCTCTTGGGCGTTTAGAGACTAGTAATTTTATTGTATTGTATTACACGAATACGCTTCTCACATCAAAGGGCGTCTGAGCCATAATTCATTTTATTTGTTGCCACGGTAAATGTCGCATTGTGGATGACTAAACTTGAATATATTACTCAATAGTTCTTATCTTACATTATAGAAATATTTATAAAATAGTTAATAAGTAAATTATTGATCTCTGGAATAAGCAGCGGTACCTATTCGTTCTATTTCATCATTTCTACAGACTGCCAAAAAAACTATATTCTTGTAAATAAGCTTTACAAAAAGCTTTTTCCTTTCAAAAAAACCTGCGTCATGCACACGACAAATATGTACGTACAGGTACGTATGTATGCAGCTCGAAAAAAATCCAATTTTAGTTTCGTATCAATCCTACTTTTCGAGCTTTGATTCGTTCAGTGACGCGATGACTTCATCTCCATCAATATTTATTTCTTTCAAATTTATTCAATTCTACGGAGCGATCTCGGAAAGTGAGCCTTCCTGAAACGCTTCCTAATATCGGAAGATGCAGATCACATGCTAAACTGTTACGCTATATTTGATTTATGTAAAGAAACTATGAAAATGTGTTAAATTGCTATCTTTTTGTTCTATTTACTTTCCTCTATTTTACTTTACTTTTTGTATTTAAAAGTCAAAGTTTTTTTTGACAAAAAGTTATCGACTTTTAAAACTCCAATGCACTTTGCAAAGGTAAATATATATTACATGTTCTTTCATAAATAATAATAATATTATTTTAAAAGAACAGATGTAAAAAAAAAACCAGTTTTATCCAAATAAAATAATGTGCCGTTAAAAAAACATAAGACGATTTAAAGTTTTTCACAAATGAATTAAGCAGCTCCATGAGCGATCTTAGCTAAAGAAGCTTTCTAAAAGATTTAATTAAAATACTTCAGCCGTTACACATCGCGTGACCCGTTCACGCCTCATTATTATAAGACAGTTAACTTTGAAAGCTCAGTGAAATGTATTTAAGAATTTACTTCGTGGTACGCGTTAATTATGCACCGATACCCGATGGAAATTTTCATTGGCAAGCATGTCTGTCTATATACAATTTGAATATGTTGACAATTGATTATCAAATTTAATTCTTCTCTGCCCTCTAAGATATATGAAAAGCAATATAAATCAAGACGTGTTAATTAATAAATATACAGTATGACGAATATTGCATTACATTCCGAATTTTTAACTGACTTCTTTTTTTGTAAAAGGAGGAGATTTATATTTGTTGTCTATAATTTTTTTTATGTTTGTCCATGGATTTATTCGTCTTTTGTGAACTAATTTTAAAATATATACATTTTTATTTGATAGAGCATATTTATATTGGTCCCTTTAGTCCCATTACTATCAAGCTAGGACCTGATGATGGAATCACATGGAAATCGAATTTATTATATTTTTTTCTAATAACCTCACATTTCATTCAAGAAAAAAGT
>JAAIXI010000248.1:8268147-8297566 GCA_013403645.1 Heliconius nattereri | reverse complement strand
TACATTTCTAAAACTTCAATAGACATTTCATTATAAAAAACACAGAAGTTTGAAATGGCAAACGCTTCAACGTCGGTTCGTTCGAGCGGCGTCGGCGGAAATGATTTTGTTCGACGTCCCCGTCCGCTTAACGCTGATACCAGTCTTTCATTTTCAAGAGCGGCAGTTAACTTGAACTATCACAGTAGTTTTAATGGAATGAATAGTGATAACGTCTTTTTATTACTGACGTCATGAGAAAGTGAATATAAAATGGCCACATTTATATGTGCATATAATTTAAACTATAATTAGTTCTTTTGTATCTGCACGCTGCACTATGTTTATTATGTTAGGTAGTGTTGAAACACTCTGTTTCCCACTATCTGTCTGATTTTCCAAATATTGCATTTTATAGTGGCAGAACTCAATGCCGCGTTTAATTAACAAAAGTGAATAATATTTTTTTTGTACCTAAATCTACTGACATTATTGTGATATAAAAGCTATTAAATTCACGACCCCAATATTTAAAGTGAAAACTTAGTTGAGCTTGTTAAATAATTATAGCGGCCGTCGTAGCACTATAGACAGTGTTTGACTATAATTAATGTATCTCCGCTGATAGACAAAAACGCGACGTTGAGTTACGCGACTAAGCACGTAATGTTTTAAAAATTTTGTTAAAATTGGGTAACAGAGCCCCCTTCTCATGAACCCCCAGAGGTCTCTTGGTCTACTCCGCTTTGCGTGAAAAAGCGTGAAGCTGTTTTATATTGTGAAAATAAATAAAATAATAATACCTGTATACATATTACATAAGTCTTTATTACGTAGTTAAATTTGAGCTCATCTGTATGACAAATTGAACAAACTACGAGCTACGACTACACAACCCACCATAGCGGCGTCGGCTCGGTGTTTTAATTTGTTTTGACAATTTTGTAACTACTTAATAAGAGTGTAATTAGTTGGCGCACCAGTACATCGTCAGCGTCGCCTTCGTATTCCGGCTCGAGGATTACAGACTTTAATAGGTGCACCCTCGTCGCGTTTCTTTAAGAAGTTGGGGGAACTTTGTTCCCTTATACCTCTGTCATTACAAATTGGGTGAATTATGAATGCTAATAATGTGGTTTAGGTTTAAAGTTAGTGCTGTTAGGTATTTAAGTATGATGTATTTGATTAAAGCCCGACGTGGCGATAGATTGTGGGTTCGAGGAAATGGAATATTATTATTTTTATTTCTTCGGTTTGGTAATCATGCAAAGCGCGGCGTTGAGTTCCGCCAACGATGCGCTCGTTGCTTTGTCTTTACAAACACAAAGCAACGAGCACCTGATTGTAAGTGGTCACCGCCGCCCATGACCATTTTTAGCACCAGAGGAGCTGACGGGAACGCACCGGTATGCTCTGATATTACACGGATCCGTGGACGGCGGTGACCACTTACCATCAGGTGATAAATCCATAATAAAAGTATTTTGGCACTAACGTCTGACTGCTTACACAGCAAGATCTGTACCCCGCATATAGTAAAGCTATTAAATAATGATATCTATCTGCAAATGGCACCATCCATCCAACCTTCGATGCATCCATCAGCCTTTTAAAGTCCACTGATGGACATAGGCCTCCCCCAATGGCACCAACGAACATTATTTTTAATTTAGCAAGATTAACAGCGTTTACTCATTGTCCTTGACTTGGCTAAAGTAATGAAATATTATTAATGAAATGTTATTTCCGGCCTTTAAGTAATACTTTAAAATATTAACAAAATAAAAATATATTTAAACGTTTTAACACAGCTAGCTTGTAGTATTAACTGTAAACAATCTGTACAAATATTATAATCTGGTACTAATCGAGGCCGTGTAAAGCTATCTACGAGCACATTTTGTATCACGAGCCCACATACATACATCTTAATATGAATAACATATGTACTTATGATTTATATTGTAATGCTAATTGTATGCAAGTGTGCCACACGACGTTGGAAGTTAGCACCTTAGAGTCGACCATGAGGCGCTGTTTAGTGCGACCTCGAGATGCTCCATAGCTCTGCGGCCAGTTGGTGATCGTTATTGTTATAATATACGCTAAGCGACGTCTTGAATATTAATACGTGATTATTATTTTTAATTGTTTGTTTTATTATTGATTTTTATTATGAGTTATGTCGTTATAACATATCATGCATATTTTGATTTTAATTTGAATCAGTCGTGTTGAATTGGACAATTTATAATTAGTTGTTAGTATCTAAGGGGCTTCGCTCCCTCCTCATTTCGCCCGTTCACAACTCTTTGCTTCGGTGCAACAATAATGGGTCGTCTTACACAATCTTTTTGTTATTTCTTTTTCTCTTTGATAAAGCTTAATAAGTTCTAACCTTACCTATATATATTTCTATTATAGAAAATTCCTATTATTTGAAAACAGATAGAGTGCTGTAAAACTTATTGTGCTTTTTAGTATGTATAATAATCATACTAATCTATTATTATTTCATTGCTATACAGCTCTATGGAACGAGATATAATTTAATATGTTTTGCTTATACTTAGAAACGTAAACTCTTTTTCATATTAAACATAATTATTAGTATTACAATAAACTAAATATTAATAATCAAGTATCTAATCTTATTTCTAAGTTTCAAAATACAAGTAGATCCTAAATAACAACCATCTTGACGATCATCGCGTAAATCCGATTAAATGATACATTGTCTACAAGGAAAGTCACTTCGAGTTGAAGGCACATCAGAAATGAACATGGCTACGCTCTCACTTCCCTGTGAAATATCATAGCCGCGGTTGTTTCATGTGTGTGGCTCACGTTTTATGTATTTTTGTATTTTTAATATATGTTACTAGCGACCCAAACGCGGCTTCGCCCGCTTATAATTTTATTGGGGCCAAATTACACGACGCGTTTACAGAAAGCTTTAAGCTAAATTACTGTTAAGTTTCAGTAGTTTTTGCGTAAAAGTGGAACCAACATCCATCCACGCTAACTTTCACATTTATAATAGTATAGTAGGACTAGCTAAATGTTAAGGGAAATTTGTAAACATGTGCGTAAATAAAAACTGCATTTAAATCGATTAAGCTGTTTCCGAGAGTTGGTTGTGTGTTACTTTTTTTTAATCCTTGGTTTGTGTTCTATTTATTATATTGATAGATGCCCCTAATATTATAGAACCCAAAACAATGGCTTTTATTGTTTTATAGTTATACCTATACGTAATATAAGATTTCGATGTATCAAAGTATGAATTCGGAGTTTAAAACTTACATAATAAGTCGCGTTAAGCTCCAGTCTCATAAATAGAATATTAAATTCTCCTATAATATGACAAGTAAAGTCACTTTGACTCAATGCGACATTGTAGGTAATACATGACATATCTCTTATGTGTATAAATGTACATATTACGTACGTCGTATGTACGTATGTACGTGAGTGTCTACTATAATCTGTGATTTGACAGATTGACAGATTGTATCTATTTGACAATGACAATGCCGATTATACCTAAGGACAGGGCAGGTAGCGTTCAGGGATGTTCTAATTATATTGAATTACGTTTAATATTTTGACATAAATATTGAATTAAGATATAGGATTCATTTGAAAAGGCTAAAATATTTAAACGGAATGTCTAGGCAATGTCATAGTAGATTGCATCAATAGATTACATATAAAAAATTAAAGACGTGCTAGAGACAATTGAAAATTTTACTGTAATGAAATGTGAGTTCGGTCCTCACTCATATGTTGCGGGCCAAAAGTAAAAAATGCATAAAAAATAATTGAGAACGACATCTACTATAGCGCAAGTATAAAATAAAATGTATTCAACAGTAAAATAAAATGTGTGTGTATTTTATGTTTTTTTTTTTTGGGTAAGATATTTAGAAATTGGCATTATGAAGTTTAATAATATTGCAATTATTATTAGTTAAAATGTTTCGATAGCGTGATTCGCGCTGTATTCCACAGATAGCAGGGTAGGCAGAGGGAACCGAATGTCAAGACACTCCGTTGGGTTTGGCGGAACCTACTTATAATTTATTTTACCTCCTCGATATCCATACTAGCATAATCGAATCTTAATAAAAACAATATACCTGTCTAAGTCGGTTTAAATAATCTTTAAAAGCACTTATATATTGTATAATCAACGAAAAAGGCATATAAAAAAAAACAAGCACACATATATAACATTCCAAAGAATTTACACAATTTACACAAATCGACTAATTTATTCATATATACGTAAAGCAAATACATTGCTATTATTTAAATAAAGAGACGTCATTATTAAGCATCACGGTAATTTAGACGGTAACGTTTCTTTACTTAATGGGAAGGTCATTTTAATATATAAGTACATTTGTATATACTGTTATATTTGTATATTTAGCATTCCAAAGTAATGTAGCGTAAGTTATATTTTGTATGGATTGATATTTTTATTTGTTTAAAACAAATGAATTTGAAAATTTTACTTATTTACGATTATTTTTATTTCTATAATTACATAAATATCAATGCTTTAATAGCTTCATTGTGAAATAATATGTGAGTGCGTGAAATAGTATGTGAGTGGCGAAATGGGTAGAAAGTAGAGCATGGAGTGACTTGACACTATTTAAGTTACTAAGTTACTTTATTAAAAAAGGGAACAAACATAAAAAATACTACATTTCTTCTGCACTTTACGCCCTTATCCTAACCATTTTAATAAATTCATTTGGGTTGAGCTACCCTGAGATAGCTTGACAAGGAAAATTACAATCTGACCTCCTAGGTTTGTTCAAAGATTACCCTTAAACGTATTGTTAGAACAATTGTCAGAACTACGGGTATACGTATAAGCTTATATAGGCTTTTGTCTAGTAATTTTATATTATACGAATGACTTTAAGTACAGTTCCCTGAGCACTCAAACTGAGTTCTGCTTTTGTATTATTGATTATAAAAGTATAGCCAGAAAAAATCTCTTAAAATAAAGTTTATTATTAGAAATAAAAAAAATCTATATTAAAAAAATATCTCAATTCTTTCACGTCTGACGCGTTGTTGGATTATAAGAATTTTTCCGATATATCGTCAAGATATTGGATATGGATATGGACTGGATTGTATTCATTATTATCTCTTTCTTTTTTACTACTTGGTCAGACACATTTTTCCATTGTTGTACACTGTTAGTGCCAAGTTTATCTTTCACCTTTAATAAATGATACACAAAAATTAAATATTAATTAAAATTTAATATTAAATATGTGACGCTGACAACAGAAGTTATAGGTCGGCTGTCAAGAAGCAGTACCAGCTTAAGCGAACAAGTAAACATATGAACACTCACACGAATGCAAAGCCTAACCTAGACGTAGACTGTGAGGGCTTTGAATTGATCCCTGAGCGCGATATGATCATCTGCAGACTTATCTTTTAATCAAAATTACTAAAATAAGTTATTTTCTTTAAATTTATATAAACATATTTAATATTGTTCGGGGTTCTCAAGAATATCATTGGAATATTCCATATGGCGGAGGTTCAAATACTGCTACATTTACTCTAACATTTTTTTTTGTACAACGTTCGTAAACTTAAAAGTAAATTTAATTTCTTCTTGTTTAACACTTTTAAACAACGCATTTTTAAATAATATTAAAAAATACTATTTCTTTTTTATTTTACTTATACCATTTTGCACTATTTTTGTTAGTTATGCAACATTGAACTTAACAATAAGTTAAAAGTCAGGCATTTTAGAGTACTAGTGAGTATATAATACCTGTCATTAATATGTCAAAGATTCGTCCTTGTCACATTTTGCACTGAAAAAAAAACATTGTACAAAATTATGAAATGTACATAAAAAGGAAAAATATAGTGACGATGACCGTGGCACAGTTTTGACAAAATGAATGTAGTTGGTTCAGAAACAGCTCGGCCAATTTATATTATATATGTCTATCCTTGTAAATAGGTAAAAAGTGTATGTAATATTTATTGACAGTTTTTCTTTGATAGTATAAATTTACGAAAATATACAAAAAAATTACACTATCTTTAAATGTCATTATTAAATTCTGCAATTGTCAAGAAATTGTACTTAGCATTAAAAAAATAATCAATAACCTGAAGTACTTAAATAAAGCATAAAATTGATAGCAATTGACCACTAACATTGGACTTGTGTAATAAAACGCACATACTATATATAGATAATAAAACATTTTATGAACAATACGTCCAGTTATTGAATATATCATTTTTATTCAAAGATTATTTTATAAAAATATATTTTCTCTAGTGCTACGTGCGTCAAAAAAAAATTGTGTGTAAATAATATATTGGATGTGTTGAATTGTTAATTTTATAGTAGTGGTTTCATATATTTAACTTTTATATATTTAACTATTTGAAAATAAAAAATATGTATTCATCTTATAGCGTTATTTACGTTCAATAATATTCGCAAAATTATAAAAATTGTTGAAGCGCCTGACGCGAATTGTTTATAGCGTAATGTTTTAACATTTTTAATCTGTGTTCAAATATATTTGCGGGCAATTAAAAATTGGTTACAATTAAAATAAACAAAAACTAAATGGTTAAAAGTTAATTATAAAAAGTAATGATAAACTAATTAAGTATTATTATTTAAAATTACACTTAATCTTTTCTTACTTACTGTATATTATGTATTACAGTATACTCTGTCCCTCTCAAATACCTGCTTCTTCAGTAATTGATTTCTATCATTTAAAAGATGTAGATCTATAAATAAATTCTAGACTTAATTTCTCAACGTGCTTTTGGAAGTCATTACCTATGTAATAAAAGACTGCTAGAATATGTATAATGCGTGTACCTACATGTACACGTCACGTCGGCCGGCCGTCCCACTAATTGAAAATGTCATTAGAGCCAGTCGGAAGGTATGTAAATTGTTTAATAAGTGCCCCCGATGGGGTATTTAAGGCATTACCATTTTAAAGTATTATTTGCTAGGCACACAATTACAACAACGTTTATAGGTAAGTATTGCTCGTCGGAAGTGGATTTGTTTTGAACACGCCAATTAGGAGCTTTAGGGAATTAGGAGATTTTATGGGCTTTAGTTACCTACGAATATAAGTTTCAACCTTAATTTATATTTTAATTTAGGCTATTTAGCCGGATTAGTCGCGTATATTTTTGGGAAACCAGATCTTTCGAACACTGCAGTAGGCCGCGGTCACGGTTAGGCCCTTGACTCGTTAAATTATTTCATTGAAAATGTGTAAAGATTGTATATATTATTTTTTTAATATATTCATGGATTCTGATGAATGAAACATAACAACAAAAACAAATATCTACAACTTAGGAAAACGTCGAAAATGTACGTATAGACTTGAATATAACATGATAATAATATATGCGCATATAATATTTAAATGATTGCAGTATAAAGAGTATCGTTTTCATACTTTGAAAATATGTATTCGATTTTGCCAATACCACGGTACTGTGGCGGCTATCAAAAATCCATCGTCGCCAAATGTCACGCTGGCACACTGCCATTGAAGCAGACCCCTCACATATCAGTGAACTTGGCAAAAAAAGTTACTGCCACAACCATTGTATCTATTAGAAGCATGTCTAAAAATCTTTTTGCTTTTCTAGAGAGAGCGAATGTATAAAAAATTGAGCGAAGCGGGATTTGAACCCGCGCCTGTTGGAAACTGGCCAAGCGCCAAGTTGTAACAATAATGTCAGACATAAATAAGTTGCTTAGACGTATGTAGCTTGATATGGTTTAGTAGTTAAGCGCTTTGACAGTTTTCAAGAGGCGCAGGTTCAATTCCTGCTACGTATTTTTTTTTATATATATATGTTCTAAAAAAATGTTTTCTTTCCCAAAGGTTTAAATTTCCTTTAAGATCTTTAATATTTTTTCTGATATTTCACTAATATATGCATTGGTTGGTACATACTCATACTAAAATATTTTCAGCATTTGGCAGTCCTTTGAATAGGAGCGGACAGGTTCGGTAGAAAGGCCTCGTACCTACTTTAAATAGGCCTCGTGCCGTGTTTTAGTTTGCGGTCGACAGAGCTTGAATAAAATAGGTCGCTTAAGTGAATTCTTAGACGTGGGCACCTCAAACAAAACCACGGGCCGCACGCATTTGGGATGATTTCACGTTTAACATTGTTGCTAAATTTATAACCTTCCTTTATTAATCTCAATGTATGTTGTGTTACTTTTTAAACTTAATGTATTTTTAATATTACAAGATAGCTGGAGAGATTTTAGTAATAGTCACGTCTGCATTTTCTGCGTGTTGGGTTTATATAAACCCACCTGGGAACATAAGTGATTTCCAGTAGGGAACAAAAGTAACTTAATGGGGGACGGAGTGTCTTAACACTAGGCTCCATCTGCCTACCCTGCTACATTTATTTTGTAGTAAGAATTTAAAAGATATATTCAATTTACGAGTATTCCTTTATATTACGCCAAGATAAGATTGCAAACGTGCGATTTGTCGCTAGCTTTATTAAATGCGTGACGGGAAGACGGATCTTAATTGAAAGTATCTGAAAGGGCGCTATTTCGAAGATGGCTAAACGCATAATAGAAATATTTTTCTGCTATTTATTTATGTATTTTAGCCTCACGCTATCCTACATAGGAGAATGGACAAAGAGGACCTAGTGTTGAGACACTCCATTCTTCACTTCCGTTCTGAATTCGAGCAATTGCGAGGCAACGCCGCCGTTTGTCTTACTAGAGCGGAGAAACAAAAAAAAATTCACTGCCTTTGCAGTCAGGGACGCTCCCACTGTGCTACAGTAGCTTCACCTTCACTTATGAATTTCATGCAGTATGGAATATTTTATGCTGGCTTAAAATGAATACAATATTTAGTATTACTTCTGCGGCGAACATGCGATGTGGGTTGTTTTTTACGGGATTGGAACTCACGCCTGACCTGTTTTCCGCGAGATCTCGGCCGGTTTTCAACCGCCATTTTAATGCTAATCTCCCTCCGCGCGCTTATTTTGTGGGCATGAAATATTTGTAGCAGACTCATTTCGGGCCTTTTCAATTTACCGCCGTAGAATAAAGATTACATGCGAATAAAGGCAGTTATAGTTTCTAATGTTTTGTGTCACGGTGAAGTAAATAAATTCGATAATTTGTAATGTTCCGTATACTTCTGTTTGTTTTGATATTATTTGTAATTTGTACTGTACATATCAATTTAACTGTATATTATATCTGTGAAAAGAATTTAAAAAATCTTATTAGCAAACTATACCTGTATATTATTCAAAAATAATTAGTGAAAAACCTCGATGTGTCTAACGGGCAAAATGGATTTTTCCATCTCTATACATCTAAGCTTTTCTGTCTGTCTATATTTTGAATTTTCCTACCTACGGTGCATACGCGACAATGCACTCCTGAAAGAATAATGTAAATGCAATACGAAATGATATTGAACTACGTGAGATCATCCGATATGAATCTTTGACGGATTGAAATGGAAAACTGTTGAAGCGTTTTATACTGTCACACTGTCATATATCACGTGGGAGTATGAAAAGTGCAAAGGACAAATGGTGTTTCACATTTTCAATATGTCACTGCATCTATCTATCTGCCTTTTTGTTTTGAAATGCTGTACCTACGCCTTTGATATTGGAATGAGTAATTTGAAAGGTGTTATTGTAACATTTTTGTTTTTTTAGAGCTTTCTCTCTTTATTACTTGTCTTTTTTTTTTTTAATCTCGTACGATATGTGCAAAGTTAAGCAATTTACCCTAACCACTCAAGGAAATCAAATATTTAATACTTTCAAGTTTTCGTTCTTAAGTTCACTCTGCCTACCTTGCTATGTGTGGGATACAGTGTGAAGCTATAAAAAATGTTTAATTTTAAAAACTAAACTATTTATCATGTTTTTCCTGTTTTTTAAGTTTAGTTGTCTTCTTTTGTCTTCTTCCGTGGATATTTTTTGTTGAACTTAGCTATAAAATAATATTATAATAGTAACATTTCTAATTTACAACAATGGGATTTTATATGTAAGCTTTTTATTTATATTTATATTAACTACTAGGACCTAACTAAATAAGCTTCGCACAACTACAGAACAAAGGACAAGCAGGATTGATATCCATAACAAAGAAAAACTGTACGTTTAAGTTGTAATATCGCATCCGGGTGTAAACAGCCACGGGCGTGAAGCACAACGTGTTTTACACGCGGGACATGTGTCGTCTAGGATTTATTATTTAATATAAGAAAAAGGAATTGAAGTGTACCTACATACATACATCGCTTGCAACGACCCGTGCTCACCGACCGTGACTTTTGATAGCGACGCCTGTAATTTTACGAGATTTTCCGGGTAATACGAGTGTTATTATTGCATGCGGAATTTTAAAATCTCATATGATATATTATTTGGAACCCTTTGGGGCGACACGTGCATTTTTAAATTGGATCTTTTTCCTACTAAATATATTTATATTAGGTATTAGGTATTTTCAGCTCGAACGCTAAACGTCTTTGAACGTGAAATGGTTAACGTGGTATAGTTAAGTTGGATAAGTTGCACCTCGAATCGTGATTCGTGATACGAAAATCCGCAAAGACTAATTACTGGTAGGTGGTAATTACAACTTTTGCTAAATTACCTCATAGGATCTGCTTTGGAAGTTACTTACTTGCGTACTTTGCAACTTCCGGGGGGTATTAATCCCGTGCCTGTTGAAGAACTAAATTGCTTGCGAGGAAAACTTTAGAACCTATAATTTTATTTTAAATATGAGAGCCACTTTTTTCTAGAACTACACTAAAGTCTAGGTCGACGTAGAGTTTGTCGTTTGTTAGATTATTCATGGCAGCTAGTCAGCTATCGCGTTATTCGGATCTTAGTGAATAAACTAATTTATGTACATTGAACTACAGCTCTCATAACGATGTCCCGGGGGCGTGTAAAATAAACCAGACGGTCCAAACATTGACTGGGACCGATGCTGATACGCTTTGGCAAGTATTAAAGTACGATCGTCTCTGTACAAAGTATACTTTTTAATGATTTTTTGTTTTACTTTTGCTACTATCTTTGTATGGCTGTTCTCCCAAATAAGATAAATGACACAACTCTAGATGCTCTCTCTAGAACACTTAAAAAAATCCTCAAATGTCGTAGGTGCCACACAACCTCATAATCATACTGAAATATATTTTTATTCACTATATCTTACCGTGACAATTGGTCCTCCTTTCTGTCTGGCTACCCTGCTACGTACTATGCCCATAATAAGGGAAGCTGAAAAAAGAAAAAAATATCTAGTCACATAAATATTGCATAGCAAGTTTAAAGTATTTTATTTTTTGTCCACAGAACGCAAGTTATTCGTTGGCATGCTGAACAAGAAGCTTTCTGAGAACGACGTGCGGACGCTGTTCTCGGGGCACGGCGCCATAGAAGAATGCACAGTGTTGAGAGACGCGCAGGGACAGAGCAAGGGATGTGCCTTCGTCACCTTCGTGTCTAAGCAGGCGGCTATCGCTGCTATAAAGGTAAGCTGCTTGTGCAGGACGGGTTCACCCACAGTGCTTGCATATTTTCAGGGACATTGTACCCTCTTCCCTACCCACCCGGCGTCGCTGTAAAGGCGAATAAGGCTAACAGCATTAACCTCAAAACCGAAAAATAAAAAAAAGCAGGACTTGCTAAGCATAAAATATATTTCAGAATTTTGAAATAAAATAAAAGTATATAATATAAATAAGTTTCTCTTATTAATAAACGTAGGTGTTTCTAACGTCAATTCCTTATAAAATAATGTACATTAATTAAGTTAATTTCTGGAAGCCAATGTATATTACAATAATTGNTGAGAGATGCGCAGGGACAGAGCAAGGGATGTGCCTTCGTCACCTTCGTGTCCAAGCAGGCGGCTATCGCTGCTATAAAGGTAAGCTGCTTGTGCAGGACGGGTTCACCCACAGTGCTTGCATATTTTCAGGGACAGAGTACCCTCTTCCCTACCCACCCGGCGTCGCTGTAAAGGCGAATAAGACTAACAGCATTAACCTCAAAACCGAAAAATAAAAAAAAAGCAGGACTTGCTAAGCATAAAATATATTTCAGAATTTTGAAATAAAATAAAAGTATATAATATAAATAAGTTTCTCTTATTAATAAACGTAGGTGTTTCTAACGTCAATTCCTTATAAAATAATGTACATTAATTAAGTTAATTTCTGGAAGCCAATGTATATTACAATAATTGTATAAACTATACGACTGTATACTGTAATACTCATGTAGCACGCAACTCGTAATAAAGCACGCTTAATAAAAACCTTGTTTTTGCCACGATTTCGTTTTAGTTTTAACCTAGTTAATAAAAATATTTTTTTAGAGATAGATACATTTTTTCTGCAGCAATCGTTAACTTTTTTTTTTCATTTCATGATATATATAATACATATCATTAAAACTTGATTCATTAAACAGATTGGGTTGAACGCCTTAGTTAGTTATACGTTCAAATATCAGGCTCAATTTTTAAATACTAAATATTCCTCTGTTTTTTTTTGCTTACACAAACTGTTGATTCTCGATTGATGATGATTCTCAAGCATTTTTTTATTGTTAGATAACTTATCACTCTGCCTACTCTGCTGAATGCGGAAGATGTATGTGTGTGTATTTGAAATTTGAAATTTCTCGGAAGCAAAGTCATATCGAGATGTTTATTTTTCAGTTAAAAGTAGTAGGTATATTTCAATTAGGGCAACGTAAAATTTATCAAAATTGGTTCAATAAGTTTTATAATTGGCGGTCTCTACGCCGCGCTTTGCTTCGTTACCAGTATAAGGATATGAAAATATTAAATATTTCATTACTTCGAGTGCGAATCGAACCCATAACCATCGCGTTTAAAGTTAGTTTGCCATACACTTTTGCCCATGGGCCACGACGGCCTCTTCTCGGAGGTTTTCTTTATAACTTTTGATCACAAAATTTACAATATTATGCCAAGTGAAATAATACAAATACCATCACCATTTCAGTCACTACACCACAGCCAAACAATGGAAGGCTGTTCAGCACCACTCGTAGTCAAATTCGCCGATACCCAAAAGGAGAAGGAACAGAAGAAGTTGCAAGCTATGCAGGCCAGCTTGTGGGGCTTAACCACGCCGGTTACGCCGACCGCGTATCTAGCGTCCGAAGCGGCGTTATCACCCGCCACGCAATTGCAATTACTGCAACAATTGCAGGCTGTTGGGTTACAGCAACAATTGTTGCAAGGACAAGGTTCTACGCTGTTGCAAGGTACGTTTAAGTTTAATTTGAACTTTCATAGTTATAAATAATAGTATCATAGATACATTTTATTTTTATTTTAATTAGTTTCACGATTTTAAAAAATCTGTTTTAGCGTAATATTATGGAATGTAACATAAAAAAAATCCCCTTAGCTCTATGGTAAGTAATCGAAAGGAATTTTTAATTTTCACTTCCACAGACAAGAGTCCCAATTTCGACTACTGAAAAACAATTGAGGCAATTTACGCACGCAGCGTAATTGGAAACAGTTACGATTAGGACTAATTATGCATTCAGTTAGTCGAGCCGTTTAATTGTCTACTTATTTGAGTGCCATTGTTAGTTCTTTTTTAAAGATGGCCGACCTTCTTGTTAGAAACGTACCTATAAATGTGCATAGATTTAAGTATTGTTTTTCAATGGTGTAAAGGATTTTTTATTATGAAGCGCTAGTCAAGAAGATTATAGATTCGAATATACATATATCTTATATACATACGAAATTTTTTTATTCAGTAAATCCTGTAGTTACCTACCTTATTTACCATGTTCTTTGTTGCGTTATAATTTATTATTGACTATTTAGTTATCTATTCTGTTTAACCTTGACCTATCCTGTTTTTATTTAACTCCAAACATTTATTTTTATTTCCACCCCCGACTTTAGGTGTTAACTACCAAGATATCGCTTTCAATGGCGCAGGGCTGAGCGGGGGCGCGGCTAGCATAGTGGGAGGGACGGAACAACTCCAGGGCTTGTTGGCGCCAGTGAGTGTCCAAAACCTGGCTGCCTTGGCCGCCATCACACAACCGGTGGTCAGTCAAGCAGCCCAAATTGCCCCAGCGGCACCTCAGCCCACTGCGCCTCAATTATGTAAGTATTTTTGGGGAAAACTTTTGTGGGGAAATGTGGGAAGTAAGGAAATTGGGGAGTGAGAGGATTGGGGAAAATGGAGGGATAATGACACCAATATATTATATAACTGGTGGTCAGTCAATCTGATCGAATTAATGCGGCGGCATCTGCGCTTACTGCACCTAAGTTAGTTTTTTTAAAATCTGGTAATGAGGGGAGGTTTAGGAAAGTAGAAAAAATGGAGGGATTAAAGGGAACAGTTAAGTTAGATTAATAGAAACTTAGTGAAAAATTATGTAATTTGCAACGAGATTGTCAAAAACTAAAATATTATATAATTTGTTTAATTTGTTGATTATATGTTGATATAATAATCATTCAAGAATTGTTTAAAAATTTACATTTTTGTATGGCAAATCTCTTTTCCAAAACCGCTGTAAAGTATCCATACTTTCATAACAGCAATATTGGATTTGACAATTCCATGTGAAAATACATACACGATACCTACCAGACTTTACTTTCATAATATTTCATAGCAAATAGTATCGTGCATACCAGTTTTTCATAGAAATGGAGCAATTATGAGAACTCTTACATTGATATAAGAGCTTTGTTGCAATGAATGAATATTATAGAAAATAAATAAAACTCTGTTAAGGGTCCTCAGTAAGCTTTAGTTACAGACTCAATCCCTGAAAAATTGTCTAAGCTTTCATTTATATAGCATTCATACCGTAATAACTGCTGTTATTGATCTGGAATTGCTGAACTATTTCGTTTATTAATTCTACAAATGTTACAAACAATACACACACAATTTTATAACACTTATCTATTTTAATATACAAATATAAAAAATACTCCGCATTTTTATAAAAAAATCATTCAATAAGCAGACCAGAATATGAAAAAAGGAAAAAGGCGTAAAGCCCCGAGGCTTTTTCATGAAGATTTCGATATAACAGCAAAAGACATTTCCTCGAGGCACCTTTTTGGCATATTGTGTTACAAAATTTTAGAAATGACTAGATACCCCCAGGAGCCTTGACAATTTGAAATACTCGCAAACTTCAAAAAACGTGTAAAAAAGTTACCATATTATAATCATTTACTAATAAGCCACATGAAAGAAGTTCCTAATTAATATACATCAAAAACAATGGCCAAGGAAAATTAAAATGGAAAAAACGTTATAAATAAGAAATCACCTAATTACGTGATATAAATATAAATTTAAATGTAGAAACTCCTAATTGACATTTTTGCTTTGAAAATTCCCAAAGTAAAATTCATTCTGTCCCTTTGAAAACAATCAAGCTTAAGCAAATTTTTACCTAATTATCATACCTGTCCAAATCTTATTANTAAAATATATTTATAAAGAAAAATATATATTTTTTTAAATAAATTAATAAAAGGTAATCTTATTATTATTAACAATTTCTAAATAGTCAACCTTTGGAGAAAGTAATTTAGTCGTAGCGGATACGGGTGTATGATTAAGATTTAATAGTACTATTAATATTATATATTATTTACCGGCTCCTGTCTCTAACCTTCGCATCGGCTTCGTTTTATTTTTATGTTGATTCGACGACTCAAAAGTGCTTGCAAAAGATTTAAGAATTTCAGTTTTAAAATGAATAATTAAGTTTTTGTTTCGAAAAATTTTCCTCTTTCAGATGCTACTTTTTAACGTTGACAGATAAAAACGTGTATTAACTGATGAAACTTTTTCTTCAGGTCTTCTCGGGAAGACTAACATCACAGGTAAAGGCACAAATCGAACTGTTATGGAATGAATTATATGTTGGTATCGCGGATTACTGCAAGTAAATATAGTAGACGTGTTAAAGTTTTTAAAATTCATTCGAATAAAAACAAAAAAGAATATTTCCATAGACATTTAATTAAATAATTATCGTTTATAAATTATGAATATATAATCTAAAACAATTTGCTTAACGTAAAGACATATCATAGTTACATTTCTAAAAAAATATTTCTAAAAAAATATTACCCACAGTCTACTTTATTTATTTCGTGATTCTAGAAATCGCTTGGTTTGATTTCTGTGCATTTTTAATCTGCATCGTCAACCGATATACAATTGCTTTTGCGTGACTAGGCTTCCAATTCTGAATTGGCAAGGACGCCATGTTGTTTTTTTTTTTCGTTTTATATTTTTTAACTGTAATATTTTTTACTTGAAACAATTTTTATTTGCCGCAACGACGTAGGTACTGATAGCAAAATTTAAACCGAATATTGTTTCAACAGAGGTTTCGCTTGTTTTCACATTTTATTTGTGTATTCAACTATGGTTACGTATCAGTTTGGTTAAACGAGCGGCCATTTTTATTCCAAATTAAACGGTAGCACGTGTGGAAAACTGTTTATTTATTTAACATATTTGGCTAAAAACCTCGTGGTTACCATATTAAACGAAATGTACAATTATTTTATATATTATAAAATGTCAAAAATTATTATTATTATTATTGATATGTAATCATATGGAATTTATTAGTAAATTGCTAAATTTATTAAAAAGTTAAATTGTTTCTAGGTAACATTTTATGTTTTGGCATTATCTGTTACAACTTAACACAAAATAGTTAAACTGTCGCAATAATTTAACTAGTAAAACCTCTTCTCACGGCCATAAATGATAAGTTTATATTTTAGATGAAGTATCAAAAATTTGTGGCATTGATAAAAACTTATACAGCCTAACACTGTCTAAATAATTGCGACATAAAATTTTGTTGATTAACATAAATGTTTTGCATGAATTGCGATCATCATTAAAATAATAATCGTAGTTTTATTGTATGTCACGTGGTAATTTTTACATATTGCTAAGGATTTCTTAGATTGCGTATTGTTTTGTCTTTGGATTTTTAATATATCTATTGTCTTTGTAATACTAACTTGTTTTTTTTATATAAGTACTCGTACACGCGTTTTTACATAAAATAAATATTTTTTAATAATTTATCTATAATTATAACTTAACATACTCTCTTTGATTCTTTCAAGTTCATTTTTATTAATTTG
The DNA here is from genome assembly GCA_013403645.1 of Heliconius nattereri. Classification (NCBI taxonomy): domain Eukaryota; kingdom Metazoa; phylum Arthropoda; class Insecta; order Lepidoptera; family Nymphalidae; genus Heliconius; species Heliconius nattereri. Next base: position 8,280,285 of record JAAIXI010000248.1, on the reverse strand, counting down.
CTGTTTTTTTTGCTTCACCTGTAACTCGCATACAGCCAGGGCTGGCAAAGGGAAAGTTAGTGTTATTATTTAGTGTTAAGACACTCCGTTTTCTACGCACCTTCGTATTTTCGAAACATTGCGTGATAAGTGAATTAATCGCCGCGTTTGGCCTTAGAAGTTTTAGAAGGCAATGAAAATATTAAATAATTAATTCCCCCGAGTGGAAATTGAATCCACCGCCGTCGCGTTTAAAGTTACACGCTTATGCTAGTGTTCCACGACGGTCTCAAGTTTACTTTTTTTTTAACATATTTATAGGCTTGTAATGTATTTTACTGATTTTTTTAAAGTACATTATAGCAAATTTTGAGTAGTATTTATATTATAGATATTTTTAAAGTTAATAAAATTAATGATGAAATGACTCTAAAATCAAACATTATTTTAAATCAACTTTACAATATGTATATGTATAATTAACTAATGTTTCATTAACATGTGAAAAAATATATAAATGTTTATATAAACACCAATAACCAATAAATAATGAAGTACTATACATATACGACGTCGCAGGGTCGACGGCGGAGCCGCTGAGTTCTGCGTACGCGGCGCAGTTCGGGTCAGCGTACGCGGCGGCGCCGCTGGGCTCCGTGCTGGGCTCCGCGGCCGCCGCCGCCGCCGGCAAGCAGGTCGAAGGTGAATATTCTTGATTTTTAATGATTAACTTCTATTTATCCATCTTTATCTTTGGCTGCAGGTTCATTTTCGTGTATAGGTTGCTCTGGCTACTTGGTGAGGTGTTACAAGTACCTATACAACTTTTGCCTATCTAAAAATTGTATAATTATAACAACTGACCAGGTAGCCTGAGCAAGTAAAGCAACTCTAATAGGTTACTCTGACCGCAGGTTCAGTGGTTTTCTTAGAAATTTTTAGTTAATTTAAGTCCTGAGATTAACGAGTTCTAACAAACAAAAACTTCAACTTTTTAAAAGTATTATAGAAGTAAAGATTCAAGTGGGATGGGAAAATTGTGTGTGGTGATGGATCACCACTCGAGGGAATGCTATATACACTTTCTCGCTCCATTAAAACAAAGAGCGGCGTTGAGTCCCACTGCTCTACATGCAATGTCTCGAATTCGAGCGAAAAAAGGAGAGCGGAATATCTTAAAACTACGTTGAAGATTCCTTCATCCTGCCCCGCTATGCAGAAAGCTACGCTAATATTTTTTTTAAAATAAGTTTTAGCATTTCAATTCGTAATGTTTGGCTGTAACACTTATCGATCTTAGAATAGGACTCAATTGTTTAATATAATAATTAATACTTAGCTGACCTTTATAATACTTGGCAGTAGGTACGTATAACGTACGACTACAAACTACTGCAAAGTATCCTAAGCGTCGGATTGCCAAAAATGTTGTATATTAAATATAAACGAATCAAAATAATTTCAGTCAAAAAGTGTCAAAATCGAGAAAATCAAAATTAAATCTTATTAATTAATTTTTTGTTTTGGTAAAGAAAATTTAGATTCAGGATTTTATATCAACAACTTTTAATTATTTTCTAGAATTTCGTTTAATCATTCGTCGCGCGTTATATTTAGTAATTTATTGTAATTTGTTTGATTTTGTCGACAATACACTGGCTTATTTAATTTTTAATTAAATGTGTAATTTTTAATAATGTTACCATGTGAACATGTATTACCCGTAAACTTATCTTTATTTACAGTTTCGTATCGTTCCATTGCAGGACCCGAGGGCGGGAACCTCTTCATATACCATTTACCGCAGGAATTCACTGACACAGACTTAGCGTCCACGTTCCTACCTTTCGGTCACGTGATATCTGCCAAAGTGTTTATAGATAAACAGACAAACCTGTCAAAGTGTTTCGGCTTCGTCTCATACGACAACGCGGCCTCCGCCCAGGCCGCCATACAAGCGATGAACGGCTTCCAAATAGGCACAAAGAGACTCAAAGTTCAATTAAAACGTTCTAAAGAACTATCGAGACCGTACTAGAATATTCCAGAACTTGTTCCTAGTGAAATTGAAATATTTGGAAATAGTATTGCAATTTTGAGGTTGTAATGTTTGAACGGTTTTTGTGGTTATCTGGTGCACTTTGACTGAGCGTTGGTGACGCGTTCCGCTTAGTGTCCATGTGCACAGTTGTTATTTAATAAGTATAAAATTAAGGTTTGTGTCAAAGGATTTATCGTTTCCAAAGTATTCCCCAAATTTTCTTTATTACATACATTTATTATTATTATAATTAATAATAACAAAAATATAAACCTAATTTTATTATTTTTTTCTTAAATTATAAGTTTTAGTCAATCTAAATTTAAGTTTGTAGAACTGATGCGAATAACGCACCAAAGAGTTGTCAACGAATACTTAGTTTTTTTTTGTTAACTTCAGTGTCATAATTTAATAAAAGTTTACCAACTTGTACCAAAATAAAATACAACTTAAGTATTTATTTACTGTTATGTTCTTTGTGAATATGTTTTTTTTACTCTATATGTAATATTTTTTTTTTCATTTAAGTGCTTTTGTCTACAGTTTTTACAGTCTTGTTTAAAAATATAAGAAATGTTAGATTAATATGATGATCTCAAACGCGATCAGTGTATTTATTAATTACATGTTGTCAATAGAGTACTTAATATATTTTGTGTTCTATAAAATATGAATATGTGTCTCTTTATCCTCATATAATATGCAGAACAAATATTTTTTTATTATCCTAAAAATAACCCAAAGACACTTATAAGACATCTTATCCAAAAATATGAAAATATATAATTATTTTTTAATAATATTATAAAGATAATGAAACAAAATTACTCTACGTTCTAAATTAAAAAATATATGTTAAACCGTTCATGTTTTTGTATAAGATTTGTCAGTAACATTACTTTGTAACATTTTTTGTAACATTAAACTTATTTTGAGAAGTTTAAGTCAATATTTTATTTAAAAAAAACTTTTCTTAACCATTATTGTGTTTGTTAACATCAACATTTTGACCTGTTAGTCAATTTTTTTTTTAGAATTAAGTATTTAAACATAGTCTAAGTTCTTGTGTAAGTTCGACTTTCATAATTTACATGCAAATTGCTTTGTTTTTCTATTCTAGTTCTTAAATTATGCTATAGATTCATAGTTTGTTTCACTTTTTCATATTTACTATTTTCTATGTTTAGATAAAATTGATTAAAAAAAATATTTCGCATACTACTAAGCTGTCACTTCTATTTTTATTGATTAAGTATTACTTAATATATTTTATTCCTTTACACTATTTTTAATGTGATTATTAAAAACATCGCTCAATCGGGGGACGTATTTGTGTAATTTACTTAATTAAAAAAACATATTTTTTTTTAAATATAAGGTTACCCAGATATTTACGTTTTGTGCCAATGCGTTTGATAAAACATCGACGACCAAACGTCAATTTTCTTTTGTAATGTCATAAAGAATTAATGATGTATTTATTTAAGTACATCCCTATTTTAAATCTCGTTGAGTATCAATTATTGTTTGCTTTTTTCATTTCGATGTCTATCAAAGTCTTTTGCCTCGACTGAACAAATGTTTCTAAAATACATACATATATAATAAAACATCGACATTTTATTTTTAATTCAGTATAATTATTGTCTTACCGTGAGTCTTTGCGATAAAACTTTAATTGATTTTTTTTTCTTGTTTTTGTCGTAAATATATTATTGAAAATGCAATCACAATTCTAATTTGGAATTAAAAATTTATAAAGTATTAGTTAAATTACAAATAAAAAGGATTTATTTGCGTATTCTTTAATATATGTACTATTAAAACATGACATACCTACATACAATACATTGTTTTCTTTCAATTATTGTTGTTACCCGCTCATGTAATCCTAGACACGACCACTGAATAGTTTGTTAATAGGTGTGATCTAAAAAAAAGTAAATGTATAATAATAAGAGGATTTTTTACCTACATATAATTTCTAGGTAATTTGGATATCAGACCTCATTGTTGTAAATTATATATATAAAAAAACAAATGGACAAACAAATTTAAATTTCTATAATAAACTACAGAATTGTCATTGAGTCAAAAACTTAAGTAGGTTGTTTCTCATAGTAACATTCAAATTCATTTCGTTCATGCATTTTTGAAATTTATATGATAAATATGAAAATCAGCTTTAACGAATACTTATTCGCTATGTGAAACGACTTAAACTTTTTGGATTACAATAGATTTGATAAACTCTACCGTAATCCAAAATATAATTGCTGCTGCTGCTGTATAAAATTGAATTCTTTCAATACATAACTGGTTTTATATTGTATAATTAAACAATATATTATAACATATATTTAAATGATAATATAAAACTACACCAAAAAAAAACTGAGGAAATATATTATTTTACAGATAAGACCAGATATGTATTTCGGAAATAATATTAATGTCATTGTAAAAAAAAGGAGGCGTGTAATATTTGTTTGGCTAGGTTATAATATTGATTTCTAGAAAGCTTCTAGTTTGGGTTGTATTAAAATGTGAAATAAAAAATTTATGAGCTTACAACTGGTATGAGTAAAGCCGTTTATTTACTTTTTACTGCCGTGCGGCGATGTGAATACAAATATTCCAATTATTATTAGAAAAATAACATAATAAAGTTCAACTTTTGTTAATATTTTTATTTCTACTTAAGTATCGTGAATTATAAATATATATTTTTAAAATATTTTATAGTACGTATAATACGTTCAAAATTATTAGGAAATGTTCCTATTATTTATTACCTATTCCACTCAAAACAATTATAATAAATTAATTGATTATTTATGTCACATCGCTGCCATTTTAGAATCTTAACTTTAATTTCAATTAAATGTCATAGTATAAGTGCCACAGCTTAAATAGCGATGTCACGGTACCTACATACATACATTCAGACGCAAAATTTATTTTTACACTGTTTCGAGGCACCATATTTATTTAGTGGGTATACAATTGGTGTAAAATTAATAAAAGAACTGTTTTTATACAACACCCGTTTTGTTGATATAAATGTAAATAAATGTCAAGTTGAATAATGTTTTGTTACTTTAACCTTACCTTTATCCTGTTTTATCCAGTAAGTACATGGTAAACATTTGATATTAAAAGAAATTTTAAAAGAATAAGAATAATAATTTAGTAATAATCTTAATTAATAAGACAGTTATTGAGAAACTGTATAAAAAATATTTATAAGTATATTTTACCTGCACTCGCTATGCATATATAAATCTAAATGCTATGCTATAGTTGGATGGGTGCACTTCACGCTAAACTGAGCAATACAAGAAGAAAATAAAAAATATATAAATCTAAATGGCTGTAAATTTTGGATAAACGATATATAATTTTGACAAATTGATAATAATAATAAATTCACTATATTTGCTACTATAATCTATTCACTTCAATCAATAGTAGAAATAATATTAATAATAATAAAAGTCTTTATTGCACATTTACAAGAATTACAATGAATATTTTAGGACATAAAATGCACAAAGGCGGGCTTATCACTAAAAGTGATCTCTTCCAGGCAACCAATCCAAGGATAGGATACATCTAAGAGTGAGGGCAAAATGTGGTGCAAAGCTTACGTAAACTTAATAAGTATAAAACCTGTACATACAATACATAATACATATAGACACATACGTATAGATATACATATATATACATACATACATATATACATACATACATATATACATACATACATATATACATTTATACATACTATATTGCAAATAAATACATAATTATTGTAAGGAAAGAAAATACTTAGACGACTTTTAAATATATCTAGGGATTTGGAGTGACGATGGTCTGAAGGAATCATATTCCAGAGTTTTACCGCTTTCCCAGAAAAGTATTCACCATAAAAGCGCGTGTGAGCTGTTAGAAACTTTAGTCGGTTGTCAGATCTTGATCGAATTTGAAGTTGAGAGGATGTTGATACATGATATGTTGATACGCCCAAGAAATAAAACCGGGATTTTAGATAAGAAGGACTGAAAGGATTATAGATGATAGAATAAAGGAGTGAGAGGATGTGGAAGTTGCGGCGGTGTCTAATAGTAAGCCATTTCAGTTTCGTACGGTATTCTGAGACGTGATCAAACTTACGTAAGCTAAAAATAAATCTTATACACATATTTTGTAAATGTTCGAGCTTATTAAGCTGATCCTCCGTAACGTCCTGGTAACAGCTGTCTGCATAGTCCAAAATAGGAAGTACAAGGGCATGGGCTAATAGTATTTTGGGCTTAATTGGTAAAAAATGTTTCCAGCGCTTTAATGAGCCGATTGTAGCAAAGGTTCTCCTACTAACTTCGGCAATTTGACCGGACCAGGAAAATGAATTATCAATTAGGAGACCAAGGTTCTTCACAGAATTACTGTATGTAAGAATAGAACTGTCAAAGCGAATCGGACGTAAAGCGCTATAATCAATTTTAGATAATTGCCCAGGACTACCAATTAAAATAACTTGGGATTTCATAGGATTTATTTGTAACCCATAGGATTTGCACCAGATACAAATTTTATTCAAATTACAATTAAGTTTAACAATAGCTTCATCAATGTCACGAGGCAGAGCAGAAACGTAAACTTGTAAATCGTCTGCATACAAATGGAAAGAGGATGAGAGAGATTGGGTGATCGTATTAATAAATAAGGAAAATAATAAAGGGGAAAGGACACTGCCTTGCGGCACACCAGCAGACAGGAGATGAAAGGAAGAAAATTTATTAAGGACACGTACACATTGATGACGATCACACAAGTAGCTACGAAACCACGTCACGACCTCGGAGGATATGTTGATGGAACGCAAAACAGCCAGTAAGAGTTCGAAATCAACCGTATTAAATGCATTGCTAAAATCCAACAGAGCAAGAATGCTCAGTTGTTTGCTGTCCATATTGGAGCGAATATCATCACAAACCTTGGTTAGAGCAGTAACTGTGCTATGACCTTTGCGAAAGCCAGACTGATACTCAGTGAGAACGTTATGCTTGTGAAGGTAGGCATATAGTTAGGAATGGACGATACGCTCCAATACCTTAGAAAGGAAGGGTAAGATAGATATAGGGCGATAGATAGAGAAGGATTCAGATTTTTTAATTTTAGGGATTGGAAGTATATGAGATTTACGCCAAGCACTAGGAAATTTGCCAGAGGATAAGGAGAAATTGAAAATATGGGAAAGTACAGGTAGAATAAGAGAATCATTTTACGGTTGATTCCATCACTCCCCGTGGCATCCGAATTAATTGAAAATATATTAAACTTGATGTTGCTGTGATTAACGGGAGTGAAATGAAAAGAAGGATAACCAGGGACAGGTAGTGAAAGGAGATGGTTAAGTTTTTCCCTGCTATGCATTGGAATAGCTGTAGCAAAAAATCCATTCAGAGCGTCGACATCAAGATTATGCGAGATGGTAGATGGTTGCCGGCCAATTCCAAGTGTCTGTAGAAATTTCCAGATTTTAGAAGGTTTACTGTTTTCAATTGAAGAGTGTATATACTGTCGCTGGGCATCTCTACATACTTTATTGCAGCGATTCCGGAGATGTTTATATTCAGTAAGATTAATGTCATTGGGGTTTAATTTGTACTTACATATGGCTCGGTTTCGTTTCGACATAAGGGCTCTTATTTCATGGGTTAGCCAAGGGGCGGGAAGGTGTTTCAGCTTAATAGGGCGGAAAGGGGCGTATTTATCAAAAAATTCTGTTAGAAGGGAGTTAAATAGTTCAAGCTTTTTATCTATTGTGCTAACGTTAAAAATAGAGTTCCAATCAATACTATTTAGGTCTTTCATAAATAAATCATTTTTAAAAACTACGACGCATTACCACGGTTGGTCTTAGCTTAGGGAGGCGTATTTTATAAGATAGGTAAATTAAGCCATGGTATGAAAATCCATCAGCTGAAAATTGCCCATGGCTTTCAACGTGGTGCAAGGAGGAAACCAAGCTAAGGTCTAATAAAGAAGGCGAACAATTTGGAAAATAATCAGTAGCTTTAGATGGGAGAGTATTCAGATTGGAATCGTTGGTGATGTTTAGTAGAGCTTGGCACGTACATCGTTCTTAATAAGACAGGTATTAAAATCTCCCATAATAATAGTATGGTCTGCATTAAACACAAACAACTCTAATAAATTTTCAAAATCATCAAAATAGTCTATATGAAGGGATGGACTATAAAAGACACCCAATAAAAGTTATGCTCGGCCAATCAAAACCTCTATGAATAGACGTTCAGCCGATTCAGAATAATTTGAATCTGATTAGCTGAGTATAGAGAAAGGAATAGGGTTACGAAGGTAGATGGCAAGACCGCCTCCACCTTTACCTATGCGGTCGTTCCGTATTAGGTGAAAGTTAGGAAGTGAGAAGGAAGCAGAAGGTAAGAAGGGCTTAAGAAAGGTTTCGGAGACTAGGATGGCATGAATATTGGCGTTGCTGAAAGAGGAAACAAGATCAGGGAAATGCGCAAGAATGCTTTGAGCATTAATATAAACAACGTTAAAGTTATTGGGGAGAGATGAAAAGGTAGAGTCAAGAGATGAGCAAAGGGGGGCATAAGAGCTGCGAAAGCTATTATTCGATGATGAAGCCGTGGTAAAACTACAAATTTCGTCGTCACTAGTAAAAATTAAATCAGTAGCAATAGAATTGATGTTCATAATATATTATATTAATAAATGCTAAATGAATAAAAATATACACAGATAAATAAAAATAAAATAAAATATCAAAATAAAGTAAATATAATAAAAAGATAAGATATTTAATGATAATAATAAATAAAATAATAAAGATAAAAAGTAACAAAATATGTATACCCAATGGCCAAAATTTTTTTAATTAAAAAAAAAAAAGAAAAACGAAAAAATTCTAAAATATAAAAAACAGTAGAAAACTTAAGTAAACTAAAATAATAATAATAAAATAAATAATAATACGACTTTGTGACTTATAAGCACAACAAATATATGTATATGTACATACAAAAACTTTGTAAGAGCCATATTACCAACAAAGTAGGAAAAGAGAGAAAAAAATAATAATAATGAAACTACACATACACTACAAACCACATGACTAATAAGTAACCAAGATAGAAGTTATACAAGCATAAAACAGTAATGCGACCATAAAAGAGTAATAATAACAAAAATTAAGAATACTATCAAAGGTAAAACACATGAAGCAAAATAATTAAAATTATCAAGTGCTAAAAATCTAAAACTATTAATAGCTGGCTTTGTTGTACGAAAATATAAAATGTAACATTAATAATAAAATAGGATTGTGGGTACTTAGGGCTTAAACAAGTAACACTAAGTTAATAATACTTATCAGCAATCACATATGTGGTTTGGAAAACCATCAGTAGATTATAATAAGTATATGTACTTAAAATTTGGCCAATATAAGAGAAAACAAAACAATACAGGAAGCAAAACATAAAGTAATAAAATAATGTAGAGACAAGTTATTTTCTAACCACTCTCTTAGCCCTCACATTGACGTTTTTACTGTGTTTAGGGTAAACATTTGATGATCCAGTGGCTGCAACGGGGTTTAATTGAGGATTCTCACTGCTAGCAGGAGCTATAGAGTTTAATTCAGCCATAGTTGTGATATGATTGTGTGTACCGTCAAGACCCACAACCACCACATAGCCGTTTTTGATCCAGCACTTGGAAAGACCCAATCGCTGTCGAGCTGCCAAGAAGGTTTCATGCCGTTCCTTAGTTAGGAACTCGGATAATGTAAGTAATTCCTGAATTTTTTAGACCAGTCTTAGCACACCAAACTTTATTTCTGAGAGCTATATCACGAAATTTAACTAAGATAGCTCTGGGCTTGTGAGAGGATGTGCCGTCCAAGGTGTTGACAGCGGCTGATACTTTCAAGCTTTACATCTGGCATTTTGAGACACTCCGATAGAGTTTTGACAACAGTCGAAGCCACATTAGCATTAGTAACATTCTCTTGAATACCGTGAATGAGGAGGATTTTTTCTGTGATCTCATTTCAAATTCATCATGTTGACGGGCCAAAACACCAAGCTGCAATTGAAGGGCCTCTAATGCACACAAAACAAAGCTTCTGAAGGAACCAAATTGTGAGGCAATATTAGAAGTGGGGCTAGTTGCGGGTATAGAGGAGCTTTGGAGATTTCTTTGAAATTCTACCATTCTTGACTCGAAAAGTTCCTTCAGCTCACACATATTATTTTTTAAGGAAATCCATTCTGTTCCAAGATCAGCCGCTTCTATATATAACAAGTGATATATTAATAAAGTTTTCTTACTGTGCTGGAAGTGGTGTACTGGTTGTGATTTCTCTCTCTATAGATTTGTACCAGAGGATATAAACACTGGTAGGTGCAGGGACTTTTTAGTGCATAATTATAGCTCTAAATATAAAATTATAAGTAAAATAATATAAGAGCAAAAAAAAACACGTGTGCACACTTTAGCATCTACCCTCGAAAAAAAAGGTATTATAATAAGACAAAATATTTAATTTAATTACAATTTATGTTAATCAGCATTATATTTATTAATAACATAAAGTAAAACGGGTGATCTTCTCTTCAATACAGATACGAGTTCGTATAATTTTGATCCTGGTTCGATATCAACTGTCACCTTTTCCTGTAATAAATATTATCGAACATAAAAATTAAAAAAATTTGAGGCAATCGCAGTGTGAGATGGCTATAATGGTAACGCGGGGTAAATCCATTAGGATTTGTGACATCTCAGGGGAATTAACTATTTTGATTTCCTTGCGATTTAGGTTCTCCCACCACTATTGCAGAATCGTTAATTAAAGACAATGTTCCCGAATTTTATAATGGTTTCGTTTTCCGTCATGAAATTATTCAGACATTAGTGTAGCTTTCAAATCAATTAGTATGAAGGAGACAGCCGACTTGTGGGGTGTCTCAGTCAATATCATAAATTCTTTAATTGATATTTTGATTCCTGATTTAGTTACAATTTTTAATAGATGTATTGATTGTGGAGTGTTTCCTGATTTGGTGAAATATAGTAAAATAACTCCATTGTTTAAAACAGGTAGTACGCAAGACCCCACAAATTTCAGACCGATTTCAGTACTACCTACGTTTAGTAAAATTTTTGAAAAGCTGATACTCAGTCAGCTTCTTACTTATTTTAATAAAAATAAATTACTGCACACAGGTCAATTTGGTTTCACTCGTGGAAGGTCAACATCTGATGCTGGGGTCAAATTATTAGAGAGTGTATTCGCGGCTTGGGAGGAGTCACGTGATGCCTTTGGGGTGTTTTGTGACTTGTCCAAAGCATTTGATTGTGTGCAGCATAAAACTCTTATCAGGAAGCTACACCACTACGGTATAAGAGGCATTGCTTTGGATCTTCTCACTTCTTATTTAAGTGATAGGATTCAAAAAGTAAATGTCAACGGGAAACTATCACACGGGTCACCTGTAGCATTGGGAGTCTATTCTGGGTCCGTTTTTGTTCCTTTTGTACATTAATGACTTACCTCACCTTATGAGAGATATCTGTGAAATAGTGTTGTTTGCAGATGATACATCTTTAGTTTTTAAGGTTAATAGACGGCAATTGGAAATTGACGATGTAAACAATGCTCTTTCTAGGATATTACACTGGTTTAGTGCCAATAACTTGCTTTTAAATAGTAGTAAAACTAAATGTATCAGGTTCTTTACTAAGAATGTGCAACAAGTATAAACCAAGGTTTTGATGAACAATGAGGAACTAAAAGTAGTTAATGAAACTGTTTTCTTAGGTATAACATTAGATGCTAAGTTACAATGGGGTCCGCATATAGAAACTTTATCTCGTAGACTTAGTTCGGCAGCGTATGCTGTCCGTAAGATTCGTCAACTGACCGATGTTGACACCGCGCGTTTAGTATACTTCAGCTATTTTCATAGCATTATGTCTTACGGCCTATTACTTTGGGGCAGTGCCGCTGACATAGATACCATTTTTGTGCTCCAAAAACGGGCTGTCCGAGCAGT